>LUCH01000771.1:3040-19298 GCA_013368495.1 Paragonimus heterotremus
CGAGCCGTCAGTGCACCAAATTGAGGCTGATGCGTCATCTGTTTTTTTCAACCACTTCGGGATGTGTACGGCCACTCGCTGTGATAGTTGTCGATCTGTTTTGTTTATGTAAACGTCACTTCAACTGCAAGTGAAGTGGTACACAAAATGGGAGACAGAACAATTTGACAAACTACTTTCGCGATTCCGGAGAACTGGTCCTCTCGGGGTTTGAAATAAACGAAACTGCGCAGCCGCATATGTTCGAGCCAGAGCAGACTTCAAGTTGTGCTTTACATCGTTGGCTAGATGGTCACCTTTGAATGTCAAGAATAAGAAAACATCCTTCTTTTTAGCCGTCAGTATGGGCTCAGTGTTCTCCTTTACCGCGTTAGGCGCCCTAATGAATTTGTCGGGGTATCCATTTGCTAGTAAAGTTTGTCTCAACAACTCCTGCTCTGCTTACAGAGTATCCAGGGTGCAAATACGCCTGGCTGTGTGAAACAGTGTCTTAACAAAACCCCGTTTGTATGCACTAGGATCGAAACTGGAAGACTGAAGATATTGACCATTTTGTGGTGAACTGACTGTTGTTCTGTTCCTTTCGTTTTGTACACTAACAAGTTTCGTTTTTTCTTTCAATAACGCATTCTTTCTACTTAAGTAATCGGCTTTATCTTAGATGACGATTCCGGCACATTTTTCAGGCTTGGATAGTATTATATTTTTCTCTCTCTTAGAGATTTCAGTAAAGCCAATTGTTCCTATGTCAGTAGGTTTCTAATAATTGATTTTCGAGTTAGTTGCTGATAACAAGACTGAACTAGGGTTACTTTGAGCACCTCAGCATTAATAGCCGACGGTGGTTTGTGATAACTCAGTTGATCGTAAAGGTTTTCATACCGGGTTTTTAGGTCTAACTGCCAAGCTCTATTTTTAGGGTAACATAATCTCTCTCTTAGCGATAATACTTCTTGAGCTGCTTTATCCAGAAACAGGGAGGGTAAATAGGATTTCTCGGTAATTCTACCTTTGGCTGAGTTAGATTGAGTTGGTTTCACAGCTTTAGTGCCTTCTTTTATCGTTTTTCGGCCAAAATCTGATGGATGTAATTCTCGGGCTCACTTACTTCACTAGGCCTTAACTGTGTTAGTATCCACTCAGTGACTGTCCATTTGTTATGCAGGTCATATACACTGCTCACCCGTGTGTCCTTTTCGTTTAGAGCCAGACGTTATAGTGACATCCTCTTAATGGTATTGCGATTTTATTTAAGAATTGTCTGGTACTCTTTTGAAAATTCTAAACGATCTGTACATTGTTCTAGAAACCACATGACCACATTCGCTTTCGTCAGTTACGTACTGAACTTAGTATAATTATTGAGCTCTTTCAGTATGGTAAGGTCTTAGGTCTGTTCCAATATCTTCAGTATGCCTGATTTAGTCTTGATAAGTTAGAAGCAGGATCCACTCATTTGTCTGAAATGTTCCATGAGAAAGCCTGAGTGTAATGTGGAAGTGTTACATTTGCTCCGGAGCTCCCATGACCGTCCAGTTTACGAAGACTATTGACCACCATGGGTTGATCGAGGTGAAATCAAACGTAAGAATACTGCTGGTTCGGTTCAGCTGAATCTGATAGGTTTGTCTCGACGTTTATTGAAACTTATGTTTCTAAACTGAACACCAAACACATATGTTCGCATTGTCAGCATTTGTATGAATTATTGTCACAGGAACATCAAAACGCATGAGCTCACAATTTGTGTTTATTAGTTTGAAGCACAGTCTCTAAAACCTGAATATACTGCTAGCGATACTTATTTTAAAACTAGAGATCGGCGAATGTAGTGGCATCGGAAGAAAGATATTAGGAAATGGAATTGACTTTTCTGTCATAAATGGATCACCCGTTCAACCTACCGTAGATTCACTGGCAGTTTATTTGTGTGTCTGTGTGGCGGGTACTGTCACAAGTGTCACCCTACCAAGAAAGCCGGTGCACGTGCAACCATGCTTTGTCAACATCCAATTGAATTGGGTCACTTGATCTTCCCGATTGGACAGTTGCTGTTCATTCTGATTACTTATGTACAGTTGTTTCAGTTTGCTTTAGCTTACCGTTTCTCTGGTACTCTTTTCCTCCTTGTTAAAATGTTTTACTATCACTTGGCTGAATCTGACTTCTACAATACGGATAAAACATGCCCAGCAATGTCGTGTCATTTGCATGAATGTGATGAAATGACTTTCCGAAACCTCTTATTCACAAAAATACAGATTACTTCTAGACATTCAATACATAATTTATCCAATTTACACATTTTTACATGTTACCTGCCTACAACTTACTAAAATTGATTGCAGTTTTTCATCACCATGATTCCTCAAGACCAAAAGACACTGAAACGCAGGCATGCGTTAACTCGGTTAAAAGTGGATTACGCAAGTGTCGAAGAAGTCGTCTGAGTGCTGGGTGAATCAGAACATGAATACACAGGCGCAGACGGTGTTAGCTTGACGAAACTTTGAGAGTATTCCCAGCGGTTATTCACATGCACTTATATACTGTTTCTCAGCTGCTCTGAGGTTTCGAAAGGGAAGTGTTTCTGCTCACTGCGTAGATATGTAAGATTTTTTTGCACAATAAAAGCGTTTTTTTCTGATTTCAGTTGCTGGTCGTCAGGATGTTCTAATGCTCCATAAATCCCCAGTTTATCCGCTTTTGAATGGAATTTATGACAGTGGGTAGCTAAACACATCCGCAAGTCGTTAGTAAACACAAAACTGTGTGGAGGGCGACCTGCTTGATTGGTAAACACAGTTTGGTTACAGACCACTTGATTGACTCAATGACATCATTCGGAATACTTTATATGTAGCAGAAGCAAGAATCTGTCATTATTGACGGACGCCATACCCTATACACATCGGTGTAAAGAGTGATATGTGTCCTACTCTGGATTGTGTACTTCATGCTAACGTGTTGCTTTTGTTGGCATATCTTTGTTATGTACGACCACTGGTTTTATGCTTGCCCCACAGAGAATAAACGATGTGTCAACATTTCAGAATATTTGTCTTCATCACATATGTGTTCACTAAATACAGAGGACAAGATGTTTCAACCGATCGATAGAAAATACTTTTGACTCAGGATCCTGTGGTTATACGGAACCACTGGTGAGTAGAGAAAAGAGCTAAAATATCGCTGCTTTTATTGTGGGATAAACACTCAAAGCTGCATCACAATGAACAGATTGACATACGTTTAAGGAGAAACCGACTGAGTTTGTGGTTTAAGTCAGATAACATTGTCAACACTCTTTTGTCGTTTATTGTAATATGATGAAGAACAATGGAGAAGATAAAATGCAAACGGAGAATCTCATTACGAGATGGTGAATGATGTAATGGTCAAGTAAAATGGCAAAATAACACTGGACTCTCAAAAACGGCAGGTGAAGAAGACATCCCTTGGGGGAACTGTATTCCGGCAACGAAGAAAAAGAGCGAATCAAAAGCCGAATGAGAATGACTGGGAGATGAATCAATGGTTTTTATGGTTGTTTTGGTTGCTGTTTATTATACAATGGGGCCAGGTCTTGGTGCAGTGAGAGTGTAGACAACAAATTGAACATCAGATTTGTTACTAACAAACTTTTTGTCAAAATATGTATGCGGCGGGATAAATATATAACTGGGTTCCTGTCTCGCAATCCTGTGAAGAAAATTTTTTTGAACTAAATCATTATATGTGAACTGTAAATTTCCTCATGCAAATAAGGATATCTATCAGAAAATCTCGGAAAACTCATTTTAACGATCCCTAGTTATTAGGATGTCTAATGTTATTCGGGGTAACCCCCTGCTAAGAAGAAGCCGTCAATGTGATTGCTTTTATCAGAAAATGAATTTTTTTTATACCATATTATTTTGACGTGACTGTTTAAGGGAACACATTAAACTGCGTGCACCAAGCACACGTACACGTATTTCCCAGGTATGTATACGCCTATTGTCTAGAGTATAAAGCACGCGATGATAAAGGTATATGTAGACTTCGCTTCTATAATCAGTTTTCCGGTTATATGCACACAGTCCACATAGTGTTGGTTTATGAGTCGATAGCGAAAGTCGGAGAACAATCAATCCTCAATAGTAAAACCGTCCCGGTAATAGTCAGTTTTTCATCTACGCAGTTACGGTTCCTTAAGTCAGACCACATTAGTAGTGCCACCTCGCTCTATTCGCCAACTCTACGGCTCAGAAATCAGTTAACTACATACGAATGGACCTTCGTAATGGTCTAATAGACAGACCATTTGGGCAGAGCATGGACTCATCTAGTTGGAAGATTCTGTGTCAGATGTCACACCTGCAGTCTACTCACTCTCAGTCGTCGAGGGTAGAGAATCATTTGACAAGAGGTTCTATTTACAAACTGTATGAAACGCTCTGCCAACTTCCGGCACACGTAGCCCTAATGCATAAAGATTGACACAATGTGACGTGAATAACCTCAAAGACTTTTCGGCCCTCACTGTTTGTTGTCTGATAAGACGAAGTGTGAAATGTTTTGAAGTTCGTTCGTGAGGTGGATATCAGCGGCCGAGTAACAAGCAGTACATCGATCCGGTTGATAAACAACGCATTGCGACAGTAACTGCCCAATAAATCCAGTGAAGGTAAGACATAAAACCGACAGTCTTATACAAAACCGACATTGTTACAAACGACTGATGACGACGCAACATGTCAGCGCAAACTCGTAAGCAAGTTTGGCGTCAGAAGATAACTGTCTGCAGTGAAGAAAGTATCTTCCATATTGGAAAGAAGTACAAGTCGGCTTTCCTAGTAGATCTACAAGTTGTTACCTTGAACATCACTATCGAAAATAGTCTACTCATGCTCTGCTTGCAAATTTCTCAGATTGTGGTTCACTATTGCATTTGAGCACATGAAACTGGGCACCAAACGATCGGCTGTAACAATTCGAGATAGATTCAACATTACTGTAGGAAATGTTAGGTGTTGAATGTACAGAACCAAACATTATGAATGTATGAGACCGAAAGCACCAAAATTTAGCTAGTTTTGCGTTTGATTTTTATTTTGTTGGAGGAACGGAATTCGCTATAATTTATCTGTTATTCAAGAAGAACGTCCTTCCAACATAGAGTGCACTTAGTGTGGTGGAATTTTCCGTAGACACTTACTGTAGATTGTTTGATACCTTGTCGATTCATTTCTTGGTTCCCCTATACTACCTTCTGATGCACTTGGTAACTTACCGGCGTCCCTGTGCAGATTCCGAAACGCAAATATTTGGCGTGGGCATTTTATCCAGGTGTGTCCTGCCTGTGGTTATCTTTACTGAGGGGTACTGGAAGTCCAAAATACGTTACGAACTGGAGCCTTGCAAGCAGCTGGATCTCCTGCAGAGTCCATTGATTTGGACACAAGAAATGAGATTCACTCTTTCATCATGACGGTAGACTGCGCGTTGAGGGCGAAAAAATCAGAATTCCATAAAGGTGTTAACACACATATGTTCGTCCAGGAAAGCAACCGCCTTTACAGTGTTGAGGTGATTTATGTTACATTAATTTGATCGACTTGTTGTGTGAGTTAGCCTAAAGGCAAAGGGTTATAACCCAAGTTCTGTACCCATATTTCTAATTTGGGTTTTGAGTTCATGGAAGCCTGTTTGATCATACATACGGATGCGAGTGAACAACGATTTAATGGTGTGTAAAAGTCTGTACAAACTAAGAATAGGGAGCACATGCCGAATTGAGTTAAACGTCAGGTGACGCAGTCAGTCCATGTAATTTTAATCCTCACCAGTACTTAGATCCACGGTTTGCCAACGTTGATATCTCGATGAGTAACCCGGACTAATTCAGTCTAACCAGTGGATTTCAAGGGCCGTTTATCACCAGGTCCCTTCTGAAAGTGCCAGACTGAAACATCTGTGAGAATACCACAGCTGAGATCAATTGTAGTTGATTTCCAGTGTATGTTAAGCCAAAATCCTCACTACTCTCCAGTGATTATTAATTTGATATACACCGGTTTGACATGAGTAATCCTTTGACCGATTCTATGCACGTTCTATCTAATTCGTGACTTTCAAGTGTGGTTAAAACCACTTGCAAATTCTTTTACTCTCTTGTACTGGGATTAATCAGAGCAGCAGTTAACAAGGAAATACGAAACTAAGAGTGGTCCGGCGGCTGTATCATTAATTGGGTGTGGTACTGCAAATATTGAACTCCATTCGCGTGTTAAGCCGATTAACACGTTATCGAATATGCACGCACACAAACAACTACATCATCACATGGTTGGAATGTCATCCAAATATTTGCAGCGACTGTTGTCATTCCGTATGGCAATATGCCAGTTACTATATATGAGACAAATTTGTTGCCTATAATTGTATATGCTCAAAAAGGCGTCCAGGGAACAGTCCTCCATTACCAAGACATTTTATGAATACTGGGGGTCAGACTGAAACTGGTTCAGTATCCGTTTACGACATCCGAACTGGATCAAAACTGGCAACAGAAATGGTATGCCCCAATCGCCAGCTTCATCAGCAGACCGATGAATTTAAGGCGGGAATCTAGAGATTTCACACTCAGCCTAAATTAACCTTGTGTTCTTGTTCAGCTTGCATTGAAGTCTCCGACTGAATTAGTCTCTGGAAGGCAAATCGGATACTGTGTACACTTATAATAAAAAGTGTTGGGATATCGAGGTCTGCAAAATGATGAGAATATTTAGCTGCCACACTGCGTCTCGGAGATGATCCATGGTCGTATAGAAAAAAAGTTGAGATATAGTGGGCATAACCAATTTGAAACACTGACTTCCCTTTAACCACTTCGTCAAGGCAGAAGGAAGACATATATTGCGAAACGTTAACATTTCATTTACTCTCATCGGTCGCAAACGTAAAAAATGCCAGTCATATAAATCATACAAATAAGAACAAACAGGAACTAGACACGCTTACAAACACACCACTTATTATGTAATCACAACCATGGCAACCCGATAGATTGTCTCAACCACTTATTTGCACACAACGTCGGCTGGTAAGTTCGGATGAGCATCGATTCGCAGAAAACTAATAGCTTCGGGTTTCGATTGCGCAACAATATCTTGAATGAGTTCAGTGGGTCAACTTGGTGATCTGTTGTCATGAGGTGTTTAGCAATCGATGAGGTTGGATTTCGAGCCGTCAGTGCACCAAGTTGAGAATGATGCGTCATCTGTTGTTTTAACCACTTCGGGATGTGTTCGGCGACTCACTGTGATAGCTGTCGATCTGTTTTGTCTATGTAAACATCACTACAACTGCAAGTGAACTGGTACACAGGATGGGAGACAGAACGATTTGACAAACTGCTTTCGTGATTGCGGAGAACTCATCCTCTGATAATGTCTTACGTTAGCTGTAGCAGTTACGATCTATTTAAATGACGCAGAACATGTGGTTGAAGCTATTCTCTGGAAATAATTGAGTTGCTGTAAATATGTGAGGGAAAGCAGTGTTCATTAACGTCTTAGCTGATGTTTGTGGAAGGTTTTCTCCTTCCTTTCATTGACAAAGACTTAAGAATCACATACGGATAGTCAAGAAGATGACGGTTCATAAATTTACTAGAAGGTCACCTACTTTTCAATTGTTCGGAAAGAAATTCACGTTCTTCCATGCGGACAGTACAAAAACTGTGGTTGGTTGCATCGTTAGTACACAAAATGAGATACTGTTTGAACAGTATAACTAAAGTAAACTTTCCAAAGCACCTGTCCATTTGTGAGGTCTGTACAAGGGAATGCCTAGGTTGATCCGTGCTGCTTATGTGGCTTAATCACATGAACGGTCAGATCAGAATGGACTGAGTAATCGGGGTTCATCTAATGACATCTTACGAGGACAGTATGAAGATAAGTAGCATCTCGAAATTTAACGTGGAAGAATCTCCGCACACTTTTACAAAACTATATGTACAAAAAAAAGGAACAAATCAACAATACTGAACAAATGTACTCAATTGATTTTTAATCTCATTTGCCATTCTGGTCGACAATGGGACCTCGCAGGATGTCAGAACCAGACATCGTCACACGAATTCATTGATGCGCATGCAGTTAGGTTTTCACATTTGCCCTCACGTTTCTCAACTCTGCATCTAACCAAAAACAATAAAAGGTGAATCGATCAGAAAGCCTACATAACCAAGCTTGATATCTTGAAGCAAATATTGAGATGTCACATGTGGCAGTACATCAAATGGAAGTGGGGGGGCGAGCTGGTCTGGTAGTGAACGCAACAGGAAGTAACACACCTCGAAAAAATCGATGTGTTTGATGTGGCAGACGGAAGCGTTGTAGTATCTTGTGTAACGTTACCCGCGGACGTGTTTGTAATTTGTAAATATATAAGGCCCAGAACTAAAATTCCGCCTGAACTACACCGAAGCATCTTCGTAGCATCAACTTTTAATTTTCGAATATTTTATACTTCTGACAACCTTGGTTCCCGAGTTACTGCATCTGCTGCAACATATTCATATCAGTAATTAGTATCGCTGTCCATTTAGCAAAAAGGCTCAACTCTTTCCATGTACACTCTAATCTTGTCTTCTGTTGCTTAACGGTAGCACACATATGACGATTTCTTAAAGCCAGGCTATTTTTCAACCTATTCTGCTTAAATTATATGAAGTATCCATATGTGAGTTAAATATAAATGTTTCTGACTTCTTGCTGAAAGTCATCGAGTTTCAGTGTTCTTTTCACAAAAAAAGCTCAATAGCATTTTGAGTGTTTACCCGTATGTTTTATCTGAAAGCCTTTTTCAGTCTGTGTTTTCTATAAGATATCCCAGTATTGACTGTTAGTGTTACTTTACTAATCATCATTACACCGTTTTATGTCATATCATTTATCAGTAACTTATTCTTTACCAAAACTTAGACCGAAAAGTGGCCTAAACAAAAGGATGAATTTTCACATCTGTTTTGACACCGACGACGAAAGTACAGTTTGAACATGTGACAAGCCGCCGTTTACTAGTGGAGTAACTTGAGTTCAACCATAAAAGCGGCATACCAACCAACGAAGTATGCGTGATTCTACATGATGACAATTATGCATTAAATGTTAAACTTGAGTGAGATATCCATTTGCCAGTAAATGTGCTTATAATTCAGAGCCCACAACTTAGTTTCCTACTGACCTAAAGAGCAGACATTTAACTGATGCTCAAAAGTGGAGCTGTTATTAAAAACAATGGGGAATGGAATATGTTCCGATAGACACCGCGGATATAGAACGGGAAAGAAGACAGAAACGACACATGTTTTTACAAAAGCGGTAAAGATGAAAACAGTTCCCACTCGTTTGATTAAATGGTGTGTTGTGTAATTATGAGGCTGTAAATATTGATCAGCACACCATGAGAAATTAAACTAATTCACATGGTGGAATTATTTAACATCATTTACTTCAGACTGAGAATGTTAGCCACCAAGGGTGAATGAGCGATTGCACTTGTTACATTGTAAGGCGCGTGTTGCGCACATGGATGTCAAATCGTGTAGTGCGCTGGTTTTATTTGCTGCTGACGGATGCACGCATCCTAATCTTCGACTGATTGTTGAATACATCTCACTTGTGTAGCTTGACTTGTCTACATGACTTCTTGCCGCAGATACCGGAGAGCAGTTATAGCTTTTACTGACCGGAAAATTGTTTCGTTTAACTTCCCTTCTGGTTAGTCAAATACGTTATTTTCTCTACAATAAACGAACTGATGGTTCCATTGAAGTACAGGACAAAATTAAATACATTCAACATTGCCACAGCCTCAGAACGATCAGAAGTAAATACCACTCAAATGATTCCGCCTAGTTTGTATAGCCATATTAAGTTACGTATTTGCAACGCTTATACCGCATATGACTGTATACGATTGCTCGTCTCATAAGTTTCTGATTCGTGGGATCGATGTGTTCACAGAAGCCTACTGAATGAGTTGGGCTTCGTGTGTTCAACGGGCGAGTTGTATTACATTAGGCAGTACTGTGCGTCCACCATTAGTGTCTATCGACTTCAATTTTAAACACACGAGATCTGGGCAGTGTGGTTGTGCGGTAGTTCTGACGTAAACAATCGCGTACCAATTGAAGCAAATAAAATCTGGGTTTATTTTAAGGTCAGAATGAACAACGTTTAAGGAGTGACTTGGGTACTTCGTAGATAATGCATCTGCGATTTAGAATTATCTTAATTTTGTACATGACGATCTCGTTTTTAAATTCGGAAAATAAACAAAAACGACGTCGGAAGGCGTTGCTCAAATTAATCTTCTGTCATATTTTTTGGCAACCTTACGAGCGCTCTTAATTTATTTGGGAACAGAGATCCAATGAAATTTATAGATAAACACAGATATTAAAAGTACTTGCACAAAACGTGCATCGGCCCTGTTCCTAAATAAAATTTACGATTGCCTAAGTAATGAATATTTAGCACCTAAAATTCGTCGGAAGCACTTTACTAAGTGCATCTGTTACTCGATGACGGCACTCGCAAAACCGGCAGTGTGCTACTGACGAGGTTTTTCCAATAGACACAACTCACAGGTGTGAGAACATAATTAGATTTAATTCAGCTTTAGTCCATTGACATAACGAAAAACAATGTCATGCAAACTTTAAAGTTCATTTTCAACACAGCAAACCATATTCCAGGGTAAAATATTTTCGAATGAAAATCTAAGGGGTTATCTTTGACAACTGAACCAGATTGATCAGACCTTGTAATGCCACTGTAGAGTTTGCAACCTGAAACTAGTATATCAAAAAGGTTTCGTTTTACTGAAGGAGGTTCGCGTTTTACTAACTGATAGTCAGAGTACCGTGCAGCCTGTGCATGCGGAAAAATATCTAACGGGAACACTTGCATTGGAAAGACGCGCGATAACGGTGCAATACACTTAACTGGCATGTGATAATTACTCGCGCTGGTCAACATTGCCCATCTATCGCCAATTTCTAAATGTTTATTTACTACTGGCCTTCGTCAAACACAAGTGTGCTAATCAATAGAGTATACCTGCAGGGCAGTTGGAGTTTGCATGCTAGCGTTAGCCATACTGGCCTTGCTGTGCTGAGGTGAGCAGCGGTGAATCACGCTTTCACCGATAAGGTCTGGAATTAAATGGCGTACGCCTTCAAGATATGCACATCGTTACACATCTTATAACACTTCCAGATCTGAAGAGAGCTGTTCAAAAGTGCGTGTTCTCTTCCAGAAATCTGAATGCTTGAATGAGCTTTGCACACCGTACGTTTTTCAATTTTTGTATCAGAATGAGTTAGGACAAATAGACACACTTATGGGTCGACGTAGTGAGTCCTAGACCTAGTGTGTCATTTAGCAGCATGTCAAATCAAGCTAGTTTGCTTTATTTCGCATCTCACTTCAGATTCGAGTCCTCCGTAGGCTACTGACTGTCCCTGCTTACTTGTTGCCTCAAAGGATATGCAACTAAAGCTGTTTACAACAGTCAAGGTGTATGTGTATGTACGAAGGGCAAACTGCGTCTTAACCGGGCTTTATTTATTACAACAAAAGAGAAACATCCCTGTCATTTTGAAATTTTTTATTATGTAGACCCGTATACAATAGATATGACTATAATTTGCGTTTACTCTCCTTTAAGGTGGCCTCTTTGATAAGTAATCACACTTCAATGGTAGTCTACCATCAGATTTTTCGGTCCACTTCCACTGTGTGCAACCTGAGGTGAACTTCCGGGAATAACTCCGTAGAGAAGTTTGTCACCATCATCATCATCATCATCGTATACAGCAATACATTAGTGGTTCATACTGATGATCAACGGCCACACAGCCACGAAGAAAAAGAAGAAAAAACTCTGTTTAGGAAGAGAAGGAAAAAAAGGGGGAGGAGGATCTGATCACTAAAAATAGCTCCGTCTATATTCAAACATACGGCATCAAGCTGCCTACACCTTGCAAACAAACAACCGGGCTGTAAGTGAAAGTAAGACGTCATCAGCAAGACAGCTTCCTCACGGTTTTCACTGTCCAGCATCATTAAGTTTACTCATTCCACAGACAACTCGGACAAACAACAACATTTACGCCACTGAGCTCGATTAGCCGCCATCCCACTTGAAGTTTCAAGCCATCGACTCTGTGAGTCGTGAGGGCTCCAGCCCGGGAGAAGAACCCGATCTACAGTGCCCATGCCCTTCGTGAACGATTTCATTTGTCTACGCCAGGTCATCGCCTGTCCACCTCGCAAAATGCGCCAATCGGCTGTAGCGTCGACAAACAGTGCTCGGTGTGGCAAATGACTAGTTGGCATCCTTAGTACATGGCCTAACCATCTAAGTCTGTGCAAATGTAGTGACTAAATAAAAAACTCGTTTGACAATCAATGTCGAACACTCGCTTCCTAACCTCCTTGTTGCTTATTCGCTGGTACCACCCGATAAGAGCGATTGAACGCAGATATCGGTGGTCAGTTACCTGGAGGCGGTTCACGTCTTATATCCTGAGCGACAAGGTTTCGCAAACGTTAAGTAAAACAGTCCCCACTGTTGTCTGATATACGCAACCCTTAACCTTCAGGAAGATACCATAAGTGCTTCAGATTAGTAAACACCGCCCTAGCCTTAGAAATACACGCCTCTATTTCATTCCCTACACCGCCACCGCCGCTGATGCAACTTCCCAGATATACAAACCGGTCAACAACTCCCGTAACTTCATTATCTAACATTAAATCGACATGATCACAGCAGTCCTGCAAAAGCACTTTTCACTTTGAGGCCGCAAACCGCATTCCACAGTATTTGGCAGAACGCGAAATTGCGTTCAAACAGCAACAGCTTATCGTCAGCGTAATCAAGATCAGTCAGCCTCCCACTAGCATCATGTGAGTGTCGCAAACAGTTCTCCATTGTTTCATCCATGACGAAATTAAACAAAAATGGTGAAAGGGGACAGCCTTGACGAACGTCGCTCCAAAATTTGACGAAGAGTAAAAATATGATCTATACATTCCCGGTCAGGACGAAACCCTGCCTGTTCTTCTCTAATGTTTAAATCCCTAACTGCAGTGAGTCGACGAAGTTTAATGAAGGTCAGAACCCTCATAATGACTTGGGTCAAACTCATTCCCCTATGGTTTTCACAAGAGCCCCGGGCTCCCTTTCTAAATATGAGAACTATTATCGCATGACCCCCAGCACGGAGGGATTGTCTCCGTCGTCCACACAAGTTGAAACAGCTGAATCAAGGCCTCAACTAACACCTCTCCACCATTTTTAAAACGCACTGGCACTGGATCATTTGGACCAGCAGTCTTATTACGATTGAGAGCCGAGATGCAATTGCCCACCTCAGTCTCAGTGGGTGGTTCTAAATCTACCGACCAGGGCGTTACATCAGAAGTTTGTGGAGGCAGCACGGTGGAAGCAGCAGAAGTTTGTAGCCTACAAGGATCTGCTTCTATTTAATTTTATCACAATGCTGATCCTCTAATTTATTTACTCATTCGAGTCCACAAGAAAATCTTGTAAATAGAATATTCCAAAAATAATATATTCCTAGTTTGAATCTAAATGCAAGTCAAAAGTTCCGGTGCGTTACAGCAAATACAAACATTTGGAATAACCCGGATAAAAATGAATGTGATATTTGACCAACATAGTTACCCAACATTGAACGCCAAAGTCAGATATTTCTTACTGACCATAACGGACTCCATATTTTGCCAAGAAAACAAATCCTTCACTCGTTTTAGCTTATTTTGCCTATACTCAGCAGTTTTGTCTACTAAGGTACTTAGTTATGTACTTCCGATCACAGTGCCTCTTACCCTTAATGATCAGTTTTGTATTCACCGCGACAGTATTAGGCAAAAGGCAGTATGTCGAAGGATTATTTCTTAAATCCATTCAGTGATGGCTTTCTCTGACTCGCAACCAGTTACAAAGAATAGCTGTTGAAATATTTTTTTATTAGTGTCTACTATGTGGGAACTCTCCCACAAAGTCTCGCTCTAGATTCGACGAGCTACCCAGTGACAGTAATTCAGAACACCACGAACAGAGCAGTACTGTCAATATATTGCCACGACCGAGAAGCAAAATAATGTACAGTCAGCTAACGTCCTGCATGTAACGCGCGGAACGGAAAAGTGAAGAATTTCTATGTCAGCGGAAATAGAGGATACAATTGGGCTAAACAAACATGCTTCATAAGGAGGCGTCAAATTGTACAACAAAATAGCAACAAAAATGAAGCTGTTCTAGGAGGTCGCTACAACACACGATCATCTGGTTGTAAGATGTGGGAAACCCAACAGTCACAGTCCACATTCGAGTGATTTGTGAATAAAATGGTTAATAATCATCTTATGGGCAAGTGCATAACGTTCCATTTTCCCGACAAACTCGGTCGTACAGGCGCAGCAGGACCCATCGCTCACAAACTTGCACCAGGGCCCACTTTCACAGATCTGGTAGCCGAGTTCATTGAACGTCAACTTACCTGACTCTTACCAAGCGGTGTGAAGTCAGCCAGCATCGACTGTTAATTACCTGTGCAACATGAGCCAGTTCTTTGTTTTGTGTAAGACTACGGATTATTGCTTCACTCCTGTCACTTAACAAACGTGTAGTAGTCCACCTGTTTGATAAACAAGTCACACTATGGTTTCGGATCCATTACTGGAAAAAGGTGAATACGATAAACTATGAATGTTATGCAAAACTCGATGCCACCAGTCGAGTAATTGACAATCATGAAAGCCTTCCACTAATCAAGCGCGAACATTCACTCCTGTCGTTCTTATCTTAGAAAGCACTGGCACTTATTGAAAATGCTCAGAGACGGACCACTAGAACCTTCATGCGGATCAGGAGAACATCTACCCGGAAAGACTGACAGAACTGAGCTGATTCACCAATTAACTGCAGACACCTCAGTTGATATTCAATTCTTATCTACAAAATACTCTACATCTCGGGTCATCCATTCGCCTATTTCCCCGTACTAAATGAGGATGAACGCTTAAGGGGACATTTATCGAAACTAAACAGTGGAACAGGCACGTTACTGTGCAAACAGAACTGCCCCATACCTATGGCCTGTTCACACTGGCATGCACTGCCAAACTCTGTGATCACGGAGGAATCGGTTGAGAGCTCTAAACTATCAGGCGACCGGCACATACGTGCGAGACAATCGGCACCATAAGTTTCCTAACCGTTGTACTAATTTAGTTTTACAGGTGTGTCTGACTGAATGTCGTTTCAGTGTGTTACAGTGGTCGTTGCTTAAGTTGTTGTAGCCAGCAGCTTCAGTGAATTTATCTTTGATTTAGTTCCATTCACTTTTTTTCATATAAACCGCTCAGCGAAGTTTTCCACCGACCAGTACAGAGACAGAAACACATAAGCAAAGACCCTTCTCTTTCTGGTGACAATCTACAAACCCGTGAACCCGCAGAACGTAGCATGACTGTGGAGGTACTGTTTCACATCCTATGACTAGTTGTTTCATTTAATGTTACCTTTGACGGTTTTCTTCTTTCGAATAGAACTAAACGTATCCATGGTTTTTAGTCTATTTTTCTATTGTGTTAAGGATAAAATTATAATTGGGCTAGATCGTTGCTTGCCATGAGTTCAACCAACATCATTTATCGTGGCGTTATAAAGGAAGCAATAGTGACAGTAAGTAGATTGACAGTCCTGTATGCACTCCATCTTATGAATGGTCACTCACAAGTGCTCCATTACCGGACGAGGTGACATCGCGAATCGTAGGAGAAACAGAGCTGCCGTATTGTGCTTTCTCGAGAAACGCAGTCAACTCATCGTTCGACACCTGCAGTTCGTTAGCCGTGACAGGTTAGTTGAGGAAACATTAGCTGCAAAAGATTACTTAAATTTCCGACGTTTTTTTGTAGTATTCTAAGACGAGTTTTGAAAGTTATCTCTCAGCGTATACGTCAAACATACCATTCTGGGCCAAGTTACTTACGTTAAAACCTGATGCTGAGCATAGTTCATGTCTAGGAAACCTGTTCACTTAGACTCTGTATATTCGGCTGTTGTACACATGAACGTTATGAAGTTCAAAAGTTCTATAAAAAAGTCTATTTTCTCTACTGTTGCTAAATCAAAATCAGGCCTTAAAATGACACACGCCCTA
>LUCH01000771.1:32409-64514 GCA_013368495.1 Paragonimus heterotremus
AGAATCTCTCAGTTCGGGCACCAGTGGTCTAACGATGGTGGACCGTGGGAACTGAAACACACTGAAGCGGTGATTCGGAGCTGTAGTAGCTAGACGGATATCACATCCCAATGTTAACGAGTGAAAACATTCCTTATTTGTGCTATGTTTAGTCATATCGCTATCTGAGTGTGAATCCACCCGATGACTGGTCTTCGACAAATGTCTAGTGGTCGGTAAAGAAACTTTATGGAATGATGGTCGATTTGTGTGGTTAACTAAAGTGTAACATTCAAAAGGTATTTTGGAATATGTTCGTCTCCTCCATTCTGAGATCTGGTATGAATTCTGATTAGGTATGTTTGTCCACATCAACAGGCAAACTATAAATTACACAGCATTGTAGCCGTAAGAATGCCTCAGTATTTTTATGGCAGTAGTAATGTTCTTTCCCCTGTCAGTGTATTCATTTCTGTAGCTTTGTAAGTCGTCCTAATTGTTGCTTTAAGAAGCTGGACAGCCCAATGTGCTAAACGGTCCTATTTGTATCACAGTTTACGAAATGCTTCTTTCTTGGTATAGTCCTTAGTGATTGTTACTACTGATTCTTCTTATCTCACTTCTTTCGTGTGCCATTTAATGAAGACATCGCGGTAGTTGTTGGACTGCAATGTACTAACCAGAAATCTTTCTTTTTCCCCAATATTGTCCAGATTGAAACAGCTGAAGGTGGATACAAATTGCTTTCACTGGGGCTCATTTATGGTGAGAATATTTATTGTAACCGTAAGTGTGGGGAACTTAACCGAAAGAGTTGGACAATTTGTAGTTTTATTTGCTGTGGCATGCAAGCCATTATAAGTAGAACTGATAGTAGACTTCGAACAGGAACAGATAAGCTTGTTCCGAAATCACTTCTTATAGTGTACCTAAGCCAGCTGCACAAATCGAGTGTCGTTTCACAACAATTCTTTATCAGTTAGAAGATACTTACCAGATACCAGTTACCGAATAGATTGTGTGCGTAAAATCAACTAACATTGACTTTACCATCGCTGTGGCCTTGATAGACACGGGCGTATGACATGTTTATGCCTTTCGTTCACGGCTCCACCTAGTTTTGGTATGCTTATGCCACACGTTGTGTGACTAATTACAGTGTGAGAAGTGAACTTATCCCGCAAAAATAGGTGTTCTTTAAATACTGTATCTTGTAAGTTAGCCAGTTGAATTCCACAGTCTTTAATAATTGGTTTGCAGATTGTTGGCATGATCATTGACGAACCGGAAGTATGCGTTTAGTTCTTTTGTGGCTAATCAACCGATTGTGTCTTTAAATATGTTTTTTGTCAATGATCCTTAAATAAAACCGGACCACCGTCTGTTCCTACCAAGTGTTTCCTAGGGAGGATAAGACAGAACAGTTAGAAACTTCGAGTTTCACCTTGCAAATTTAGTATTCTGGTATTATCGCCTGTTTAGTTAGAACAAAGTTGAAGTGGTTGTGTTGTGGCTGTATCTGCCACGAACTCTTGTTATACCAATAATATCTAAGCTGCATATTTCACTTGACACCAAAACATACATTTGGTACAGTTTCATTGCGTCTCGAAAAAAACATTCAAGTTCGATGTGTTGAATATTAATGGGCAGTCTACGTTAGCTGATCTAGGCTACTTGCTGTTGGGGCGCTGCTGACTTTTCTGAAAATATAACGGTCACATTCTTCTGCACGCTCAATGTCCTATTCCGTCATATCAACCAGACGAAATCAGTCATATTTCGAGCTGGCATACGTATATACAGCTCTCAATCAATTGGTTGCTTCTTTAGGCAACAAAACCTCCATCGATGTCTAATATAAACAGCATACATGTTTTAACAATGCCTCGGAATACATCCAGCTAAATTTAGTCTTACTGGTTCTCTTTCTACGGAACTGGTGGACTATTCGGAGTTGAATCACATGCACTGAGATGTCGTATCCGTCATAGCCAACAAAGTCATACGGAAGACTTTCCAGTGTTTTTTTAAGCCAGGTGGAAATCCTATTCCAAATGCAGCCAAAACAATTTTATGAGCAGTCGGGAATTCGTTTGACCCTAAGTTGAACACCACATACACAGTTTCCACACTCAGATAATGTACTGGTTAACATAGTCACCTGACCGGAATTCTAACCCCAGCCGCGGCAAAGATTTTAAATACTGACGAGCTTTAATGAGAGCGAAACACAAGTTTATCGCCCCTTTTCAAAAGAGGCTGCCTGTAAAGTCTGTGTGAATGCGATGACTGTGAACAAATATGGATGATGTTCAACTTAAAATGATCTGTTGAGTCATCGTCATGAAAATTGAAAAAAATTGGGCATGTAATACATTCTCCTTCCATTGACTTGAATTGGTTCCAGTGCTGTATGGGCGCGACGCAGAATGTTTCCATTATTATCGAGTGAAGATTTGCACGGTTGCAGAAGCACAAGCCATTTCTGCAGCCTGCACCATTTCAACAAGTTTGTTTTCTAATTTCAACCCCCGACATTCTTTCTATTTCACACTTTTACATCGAGTGAGTTAGATCACACTACGATGATACATTGCAGCTATTCAGTTAAAAGTATTGAAAGTGGGCACTGAGTTTATGTTCAAGCTCCCCATTTCTGAGCTTTTCTGACACGTCTGATGCAACTCGACCGGATGCCACTATGGAAAGACACTGTAGTGGAAGTTCATGCGTGGAACAAACCCCCCGATTCACTTCAGATGTGACTGGTTAAAAAGAAACAGATGCACTAATTCTGAGTCGCCTCAACTCTTACTATCAATCGATATACGGATCTCAGTACTCGTTTGGATTTTATGTGACTCACTGGACTGCAAGTGGCCTGGGAACGCACATACACGTAAATCTCGCTTTACTTAGTCCGACTTCCTGATCAGCCTAAAGCTCACAAGCTTGTTTCCATTTCCCCTATGTTCCAAATTGGTCGATACTCAATCAACGCGAATGAGGTGGGTGACATCAGCTGTTTCACTGCGGCCACAGTGTTTTCTGATCGGAACAAGACTGAAAATGCATCCCGTGGTGGTGAGCCTAAACATTGAGTAGTCATCCCCTCAACCCAGCCAGAAGGCTTATCTGTATGCTATAATACTGTTTTGCTGTACATCTCAAACAGCGACACTGTGTGGTATCAGACACAACTAACTATTCTATCACATATACCCCAGCTAGGAATAACTTCCAACTCATTGCCGAATAAACTGTGGTCTTCACCCCTGGACAGCTTGTACGATTGTGTTCTCAAGCCTGGTTGTTGTATTCATGTAGCGTCATGTCTGGATATCTGATATGTACTTCTAAAACTTTGTCATAATTCTCAGCCTACCACCCAGACTTGTGCACCTACTGGTTTTTATATTCTAGCAGTGAGGCGCTGGCTGCTGTGACTTGACGCCATATCAAACGTAAATTTTCGTAACCGAACGGGTGAAATGATTTGAGGAACATTATTTTTAAGGAAGCCTACAAGAGTATGCCATGTGCATTGGAAATAAAAAGAGGTTTGTTTGGATGTAGTAAATCGGGACATTGAATATCTGGGCTCTATGGATTTCAAGAAGGATGGCAAACAGACGGGTAACACATTATACTGCAGCTCAGTTCGTGATAATTAAAAAAGGAAGTTGAAAAGAGAGGATAGACAATTACAGCCGGGTGATCAAGAAGAAGCTTTTGACAGCAGTGTGACATGCAAGCCGGCTGTTTACACGTTGACTGTCCGGCACACTAGCGGACCAAATGTGGGGCAACGTGGTGACACCAACGGACAACGTTCTTACGAAGTAGAGGTTCCAACAAGTCCTGTAAAAGGAAACAACGAGAAAACAAGCATGAGCCAAAGGCCCAGTAAGACATGCACACGACTTACACAAACGATAACTAAAACGGCACCGACAACACAGCAGCACGCCCCGTTACACGATTCAAATTCAACCTGTGCACGCTTGCTGGTTTCGACCGCACGTTACAGCAGCCCACCGCTTCGTCGACCTTGAACTTTTCTAGGGTTGAAAAAACACACAAGAGAAACAGATAAAGTTATTGTACGTTTTGGGCGCTCATGTCGTGTTCCGATGTTAACTAGAAGCTTACGCTTGCACCTGGATGTTGTGATGGTCACCCAACGTGACCCGGGCTGACGATATCGAGGAGAATACATATGTCACCCTGACCACTTCTGTCAGTAGATCCTACTTAGATTGAACACACTTTCATAAATGAGAAAAATAAAGGATATTAGCCATGAAACAGTAAGTGTTAGAAACAACGTCTATTAGGGCTACACATTTTTACTTCAGCACAGAATGTTTCTCGAATGGAACAGATTGGTAAGAGGTGAGAGGTCTCTTTTTAGTGAGCGTTGTACTTAACCTGTTTGTGTTGACTTCAACTGATTATGGAAAGAAGAGGTGTCAGTGGTGCACCATCTTTGTTAGCAGGTAGCGCTAGTTCAAAACCAGTGTTCAGGGTCAAGCAGTTTGGCTCTAAACCAACTTGAAACATCACCCTTGGTTTGCATTAACATCATCATGGGCAAGCCATTCGTTTAAATACCGTTGGATAGTGTTAGCGGGAAACAAAACTCCAAATCGTGTGCGAGGGCGTTTAGCTGTTGTTTTCTCAGATATACTGAAGGTACGTTAGTCACATACCTCCGCTGGTTTTCTAAATATCGAAATTTTCGAATGGTCCGCGGTTACTCCTGATCTCAAGACGTTAACCACTGAGATTTGATAGGTTCACTCGAAACTGGGTACCAACGTCTCCTTCAGTTTTGACTAACTGGAACTAGTTGATGAAATGCTTTCAGTGGACAGATTATCTTTTAATCAATCAATATTCTAGCTTGTATCATTATAATTTAGAACCGTCAGACATCCATACTAAGTTTTAAGTTATTATTTACAAGCATGTTTTTGTATAAAATAGTGATTGTGTTTACTACGTACATACCGAAAAAAGCGTTACTGCTGTCTTTTTTGGGGTACGTGTTATTTTAATGAAATGTTCCATCATGTCTGCTCGGCCTTATACGCACGTCAGCACTTCGGAGCTGATCTTTCTGCAGGAGACCCATGTGGTTTGTTTTGGTGCTTCAATAGCAAGTGAATATTGCTGATCCTCTCTTAAATTTACTTTAAATTAACTGAAGTCGCTCAAATATTTATTAACTCCTAGTTCACTGATACATTTTTGTCGACGTTTGTGTACTGTTTTAGTCTCATGACTTTGTCAGATTCGGACGTAAAATCCTGAATAGGTTATCTAAAATCATCTGTTTTAATTACTTCCATGCAAACAAAAAACCCAGAAAGCGCAAAGCACTGTGCAACTATGGAAGGTCTGACTGAATCCAAGGTCTCCCTTATTCAGCAGCATGATTCCTGGGATCTTACGTTGTACGCAAGGAATGTGGCTGATATGTTTGTGTTAGCTGTCATAGTAACACTTCTGAATGGGTGTTTGCAATAAATCGCCTTGTGAACGTTGACAATTCTTCAATCGAGTGAGTGAAATTCAAGGGATGAAGTTCGGCTTATCTGATTTATTCTTTATTCGTTAGATGACAACCTGCTCAGTCAATAAATGGCATAAGGTTTCGTTTACCATAACACTTTCTGTCAAAGCGAACAGCTCATCATTTTGTGAACGGTTGATAGGCCATCCAGCACTTCCTGTTTCAACCTCATTTTATCAGAAGCATGGTAAATCCTTGAAGCAGCAAAGTGAATGCGTCTTACTGATCACGAAAGGTTTATGATACCCTCCAAAGCGATGGTAAAATGGTTGTTAGTTCCTTTTGGACTAATTCTGCTCAGTTTTGGCCGCTATTTCAGAAGGGGAGGGGGACAGATACGGCCAGACCGTGAAGGCTGAAGACAACCCGAGAACAATCACATGCAACAATTCTGGTACTCGTGATATCTATTCTGCTGCAAACATAAAAATACACCTTCGGCAAAATGACTGTGTCTATCTTTGAACTGACATGGTCAGTTGTCTGAAGCTTTAACACTTCCTAGTCTTTTCTGTTAAAGTTACTGGATCAGACACAAGGATATTTACAAGACAGGCACTAGCAAAATTTGCCAGCCATCAACATCACCGTAGAAGTCTCCAAAAGATTTTAAGGGTTGCAGACATCTTTATTCAAGTACCATGAAACTTCTGCCCACTGTATATCAGGTTGTAAATCTACTTCATACTAACTTCCTACCCATCCAAGAGTTGGCGGGGACGTACATCATCTTACACCACCTGATCATTGCTCACAAACGAGTGTGACTGAACATTTACATATGGTGCTTAGTAGAGCCTAATTTGAGGTCATTGACGCAGTGGTCAACACGGTTGTCTCATGAAAACGTGGCCCGAGTTCTAGTCTCGATCGTAGCGAGGAAATGTACTACTGACGAGCTCTAACAAGAGCGAAACTCGAGTCTAGTGCTTCTTTTCGAAAAAGGCTGGATGGAAAGTCTACCTGAATGCGGAGTTCGCGATCAAATGTGAATGATGTTAAACTTGAAATTAACCAAATTCTCCAGTACTCATCAGTAATCATAAGAGAGTTGATCGCACACGTTTCACCAGTGCCCGTTAGCCCTTACACCCCGTTAGGACTTGTGTGGTCAGACAGACTGTTAACGTCGGAGACATTTATGTGAAGAAAAATTCGAAACTCCGCATGTTTGTATTATAACACTACTAATTTACACACCGTGGGAATAGCGCTCTACGCAAAGTGGCACTAACGGCAAGCTTTGGCAACCATCAATTTAAGGTTGCTGTTCCCATATAGTTTGTAGAACGTCAAAAATAATTCACAGTATACCGTAAGCAAGTGAATCAGAATGGAAAATATAGCGATTTGACGCCATTATAAAGTTGGTCTCTAACCCAAATCTGACAAAAATTACATCACCCGCCATTTTTGACTGAGTTCAAAACAGTTCTAGAACAAGGATGGAGCAATGCGTGTTCTTCTGCTCCCTAATTACTTGTCAGGAATGCATCCAAGCTGCACGACTGAATTTTCGAACTGACATCCGAAAATAAATGCCACCTCATAGATTTGCTTCAGAAGTCACTGATCACCTTAAACAAAACAATTACAAGGAAGTTATGACAGGAAAATCCCCGATATTCTAAATAATAAAGATTTCGGATCATGATTTACAAAATTTTTTCCTTAGCCCATAGATTTAGTTGATCAACTCAAGAGTACGGCGTTAACATACTTTATCGATATAGTGGAGTATGTTTAAATAGCGTTAAAAACAGACGATCGTTAAAATGTAGGTGGCCAAAACTATGTATAACAAACCGAATTCATGTCCATGACATGGAGTCAGCCATCGTCATTGTGTTATCAAGGTCACTCGGCAACGACAGCAGTTTTTCTGCAAACATAATGGATAGCATAAATTAGGTTTCATTAACACACGTCTACGTTTAACTCGATTTGAATGTTACTAAATCTGCAACTGGTTCACCTGGAGTGACTAAGCTTTGGTGGTAGAAAATTACCATTACCAGTACCATTACCAAATTACCGATTGCTCAGAAGTTGTTTTAAAATGAAAGACACTATGTCGACACCGTGCACATTCCAGTTAATGGAGTCAACCTTTGTATGGTCTTTGCTTACTGAATGCAAAAAGTTTAAAATTTATTTTAGGGTGAATGACGTTTCAATGGGACGTTACATTCCGTCGTTGAATTAGCACCTGTTTGCTTCATAATGTTTAGCCAAACCCTGTTTTGGAGTCACATCAGAGGACCCATCGGGCTATACAGAGAATACTGATGCAATACATACAAACGTTAAGGAAAGAACAACAAAAGACTTACGACCCAATAAACTTTCCGATCAGATACAAACTGAAGTAGTTGAAACTTTGAGTACTGAAAATTGACTGTAATGTTGTGTTTTTCTCAATTCATTTAATGAAATTAGATTAAACACGACGTCAAGACTGCTTCTCTTCGCTGCTACCAAATTGGAAACGGATATTTTACAATGCGGTTTACATCATTTATAATCAGTCTGGAAAAAGTAGTGCCCATACAGACACAATTCGTTTTTTTGGAAAGAATTACAGACAGGCTATAGACTATACACAACATAGCGAATAGATGTAAGTAGTCAGCTCAAAGGATGCATGCAGGCAGACAGGGGTAGCAAGTCAGTAACAAATGGAGAACAGTTGAATATACAGGGTTTTTGTCTGGTTTTCTTTCAGTGTATAACGCAACATGACTGCTGATTAATGTTGAGTTGCGCTGCATTGACTAAAATGGCATGTGTTACTTGTTTCCGAGGTAAATTTGACTTCACAACAAATGTTCGGTCCTTTAGTTAGACCCACTGAGGTTTGTATGATCAAGTGGACATGAATCGTGCTACATATGACGTTAATGATTCACCAACCGGCCATCTGGTAGCTCATTTCACACATCCACAAAACCGATTGTAGGAAACTCCAACGTTGGCTGGAAAGTGTAAAACTCCAATCATTTTGAAAAAGCTGATAGTGTTCCCTTCAGTGCTCTTTTCGTTAAGTTGCATGGTCGACGATTGCTAGTATCCGTGAGCCAGTGTTTAGTCACTTGTTCGATTATTTCATCTGTACACGCCCTAATGATTCTAAACGTTAAGTGTACTCCTTTGGTGGCTCACCCTGAAAACCGGAGACAATTTCCAAACCGTAGTGCTTATCTCATTGACTTCCGATATCTAGTTCCGCATTTTAGGACAGCAGCCGGTTTGTGTCACGTGATGGTGAAAATGTATAACTCAACCGGAGACACAATGGACCACGTAACAGTCAGTTATCTGCGGCGCCACATCACAAAAGAATGTCGTCCGTTCTGGAGAAATCAACCAGATTTAGAAACTAACATGGTTCTTGTCCGCTTCCTTTTGTTTTCAGCTCAAAGGTAATTCTTTTTCAGCTGAAATATTGTCAGCCTTAATTTAGAGTAAGCGGCCAAAGGAAACGTCTATTAGTTAGTCACATGGCTTAGATGACAGTGGTCACGTGATCCAAACAAATGCTGAACAAAGTCAATCTGTACTTTGAAAGGACCGCCCTCTATTATGGTATGACAGACAACCCGGCGGCGGAGTTGCTCAATTATTCCGTTGCAGGTAGAATAATTTATATTAGTTTAGGTAACTAGTGAAATGCGTGGCTAACATTCATGATACCCAATTAGAACAAAAGTCAATATCGAGCAGATCAAACTGTAAACTATCCATTTAAGGACATTGTAATGAAAATGAATGTCTTGCATCAGGTGGCTTAACAAGAGATTATTTGGGGTTTAAAAGTTCAATCCTGGTGTGATCAGTATCAAATCTGTAAGTTAGAATGTAATGAAACCTTTGGCTTTTTCCATCTCCAGTAGCTTAACTGAGTGACACAATTAAATACTACATGAATAGCAAAGACTTTGGTACTTCGGTAATCCAAAGTTTTAATATAACCTCCCAGAAGCTGAGGATTTAATTTCAGCTTGCCGTAAGCATAGCTTAGCGTGACTGACTCATGAGCACCGAACATTTCCCAGGTGAGAAATTCCTACAAAAATCTTTATCGATCCAACAAGGTTTGCGACAAGGAAGGTGAGTATTAACATCAAACAATGCACGTCAAACTGTCCAATTTTACACACAAAAAACTACCATATGAATAGCTATTACCAGGAAAAAAGTTTAGTTACACAAACATCAATCACTAGTTCATGTCCAAGTTAATTCCAAGTTAGTTTATTTGGTTGCAAGTTACAAAAGCTGACCTTCTTTTCATAGTGATTTTGCACTCCGGTCAGTTTTCGACTCTAAACACAAAAGGTTAACCAAACTGTATATATTACGTGAGCGAATTTTTTCAGAGACTTTGATGTAGTCTTGTTTCAGCTGAATGTATTTCAACTGCACTCTTGCGCGACTTTCTCGTTCTGTCGAACAACTTCTGTGATTTATATAACTTTCTCATTTTTAACGCGTTACTTTTTATGCACACTAGGAAGCTACACGGAAGCCAGTTTACTCTTTAAGTACAAAGCTAAATAGGTGTAGAAATGAATACATTATCCAAGTGTACAACAAATCTGTTGTCCTTGGAAATGATGATTTTTTGCTGTCTTTTTTGTTACCACGTGACTTATGAACAGTGTAATATGACAAACCGTTTCATTTATACCGTGTGTGATTGTCATCTATTTCACTGCTGAGGTTGGATGATCCGGTCATGTCTCGACTGGACAGTCTTTGTGATCGCTAGACACCGTTCTCATTATTGCAATCGTATAGGTGGTCTAATACCTTTCGTCCAGTGGTCATAAATTTATATTTGAAAGGTACCGAGCAGTTATCTTAAAACAGTAATTCATGCAGTACTTCAAGTCCATCACCATTGGAACACATTTTCCAAACTATGTTTGCTGGTAGCTGGCAAGAGTCCATTCTGACTAAAAGGAACCAACCCGCTAGTACAGTCCGACTACCCTTTCCTTGCCGTCTAAGTCTTAGTAAGCCATCTGGAAATCAAGATAGTACGGCATCTATCATAGCTGTACAGTTTTTCAACTTCGTTTCAGTGGAGGTTTTTAGTACTGTGTGCTAAAATGAATTACTTCAGTAATCCACTTTGGTGGTTCCACTGACCTTCTACACGTATCGTTTACGCGGTATCGATAGAAATGTTAAGAAAGTTTACAACTGATCGTTCGCAAGCCTTGCCACAAGAACAACATAAGATTGGGGTCCGGCCGTTGTACGGTTATTTTACACACTTTAGCTTGTAGTTGTTTTATGTGCTACAGCCACCACCTTCAAGCCACATATAAAGGAATCGGATTGGACTGAGGCAAAGTCATCCAGTGATTCACGAAAGGTTACAGACACTTAGTGTCGGCAACTCCACAAAATTGTCATGTCAGTCCAGTGGTCTGCTCGGATATCACTCTGACGTAGCACCAGATTTTGTCCTGACGAGCATCGGAGTAGGACACTTCGCTTTAGTGAGTTACATGTTAGAACAAAAAGGCCACAGACGTGCTGAACAAGAGGAAAGTCGACGCTTCGGCACCAACTGTATTTCATACATTTTACTGACCTTTCAGGTCTATAAAATAAACCATACAGTCTAAACACAGAGGTTTGCTCTGTGCCACAAGTCCTGCTTTTGAATTCACTCCGGAAGGTAATTTTGCAACTATCGACTTATTTAATCTGACCCCAGAAACCAGTTTATATATATTACTAATAAGTAATTCGGCAGATTTTAGACGAAACCCAATTATGAAAAGTCAGGGATTTGGTTGGATGCAAACCAGTGATAAAAATAAAATGCCGAACCGCGGATAATAAGTTTGCCTTTTGGACATTAGGGAACATAAATGGATGAAGAGTAGCACAGATTAGTCTGAACGCACGTCTGCCACATGTCAGGGAATTGACAGTCACTGTATCTACAAACTATTAATGGTTTCATTATTTCCAGTTCCGAAGCCCGAGTTCAGGTCAGTTGCTTTTAAAACTGTTTCCTTTTAAGCTGTATCTCCAGAAAATAGTTAAATTGGTTACAATCATTCTGTGCCCATTCTGAAAGCAGAGTAACAACTTCGAGACAGCTGTTTCGGGCATTTACTGTCCACAGTCATGTTGAAATGATGATACCGGGTCACTTCATTAAACTTTGGTATAGGCTGTATCGTAAAAGTCCTATATTAGGTAAAATCCTCTCAAAATACTGAACCCTTCAGCTTATCGGGGCAATTTCATCTAGCCAGTTTGTTTCACTTCTTATGTGTTACCAACGGCAGTAGGTAATTCACTAACTAACTTCGTCAATCTCTCAAATGTGAACAGCACTGAAGCTTTCTGTTTGTCGTTCTCCACCAGTCTGTTTTCCATATTCCAATAAATAATTGCGCTGATCGTACTCTGCTGAATCAAGTGAAGTGGTACATGAACGAAATGGTGGTATTCAACAAAAGGATCTTAATCTATATGTAGAAAAATTGCGCAACTGCCCCAATAAGAAATTATTTTACCCACTCTAAACCTTGTTGACTTCAAGAAAACGAGATGCTACTTCAAATACAATGCTGTTGCGCCACACATACGCCTTAAAACCTGTTAACCCGTTACTAAAACCTTTGAAGCTACCGTAATTATGGTGTCCATGATGGACAGAGAACAAAACGTTATGAGCTCGTGTAACGAATTTGAGTTGGTCTCAAGTGGCCGTTTGTAATCGTAAGTTGTTTGAGTCAGACGATAGTACATATGTACTCCAATGTGATTTTGTGATGATCCGTGTGTCTGCATACTTCCGAAAATTGAGTTAACCAGTGCGTCATTCACAAACACGATAAACCGCAGAAACAGAATCAAAAGTCAATTCTGGACAGTTCTGGACAGAACGACATTGTGTTATCTGAACTGTACGGAAGGCATCATTATGTTTGTACATTTGTTAAATAAACGTGTGTAGTTTATTTATTCTTTCTCCAACAACGTACCATGATTGGTATTGTTTTAATTGTTGTCTTCGAATCGTGCTTTCTGTATCGTTCGACAGATGGACAGATGTCCAGCTTTGTAACGTGTGGTCGAAACCGACAAGCGCGTACATGTTGAATTTGAATCGCGTAACAGGACGTGCTGCTTTGCTGTTGATGTCGATTTAGTTTTCGTTTGTGTAAGTCGCGTGCATGGCTTACTGGGCCCTTGACTGTTGCTTGTTTCTTGCTGTTTCCCTCTACAGGACTGTTGTTAAAACCCCTACTTAGGTAGAACGCTGTCCCCCGGTGTTCCGATGTTGCCCCAAAACTGTTCCGCAAATTTAACGGACAATCGGGGGGAGAAACAGCCGGTTTGAATGTTACAGTTACAAAGCGATATCTATTACAGAGTTTCTATCTTGGTAACTAATAACTAATCACTTAACGACAATTTCGAAAACAAATGCTAACCTGGCGGATATTTTGACGGTTACCTGTCATCAGCTCGCATGACCCTGTACATGCGGTCGGTGGAGAACTATTTCAAATCGTCTAATCGGTTGTTTTGTATATTAGTAATCGTAAAAGTACTTGTGACCCACAATAAAGCCGTATTTACATCTGCCGGTCTTCCGTTACTACTGTGTCGGAGCAATGGGTTCGAGACAGCACATCACTTGCTGGTGATCTCACGAATTTCATTATTAGATTATATCAACAGAAGTCATCAACTGCATATTAATAAAGCTCTCAACCTTGACAGACGGGTCAGGTTAGTGAGTGTAAACAAGTGATTCAAATGTAGCGCAGATTTCACGACCGATCTGCCTCTTCCCTATAGTGCAAACTCCTCCTGAATGTGTTTCAGAATTGTATCATACTGCTCGTTCTGTCTAAATGATGACTCAAAAGGTACGTCTAAATAGTCCACAGAGATTATCCGATATCACGTAACAAAGCTGTGCATGACTGCGGTTTAAGATTGCTAGCAGTTGGATACAATTTTTATGGAAACTTTCAGTTTGACATCTAGTGTAACATACAAGTCAGCCATCTTCACTCTGATTGTACGTTACACTTGCTGACCAACTTTGGGGCAACATCGGAACACCGGGGGACAGTGTTCTACCAAAGTAGGGGTCCCAACAACAGATCTGTAAAAGGAAACAACACAAATAAGCACGAACCAAGGGCCCAGTAAGCCATGCACACGACTTACACAAACGAAAACTAAAACGACGTCAACAATACAGCGGCACGCTCTCTTACCCAATTCAAATTCAACCTGTGCGCATTTGTCGGTTCTGAAAGCATGTTACGCTAGTTTTCATTGAACCATTGCAAAACGAACACTATAGAGTCGTGCCTTATTACTAATAGAAGCCACGAGTAGTGCATATTGCTTCTCGGATAGGACGTTTAATTCCTTCATCGTAGAGCGAGTTTGTACCCTTGTGTTTCATTGGCCACGCTCGATGAAACCAACACACCTGAAGATTTCGAAGTGTATTCAGATTGTCCGCACGCCTGGTGGGGAGATGCGTTTATCGTTCGGTTAGCTTCACTGGATAACGTCATGCACACGACTTGATATCATGACTCTAAAAGCAAGCTAGCCGAAAAGCTCAGGGAAACACAAAAGTCAAGCCCGACAATGAATGTGTTAGTTTTCTATTAACCTTTATGTTGTTTCTTTCACCCAACGCAGATAGGTAGCAGGCCAAGCACCCAGCATTCTTACAAATATCGACGAGTTTCGAGAAAAATCGAAAAGATTTGGCATGCTCTAATGAAAAGAGTGTTGAGATGAAACGTATTCTGCTTAGAAACTCATAGCAGACGTATACTGCTCACAATCGTCAGCTAACTCAAATTTGGACTAGTATCAATTCGGACGTGAGTGTAAAATTAACCGTCGTTGGAGCATCAATAAAATTTCTCATTGGTAATTATAAGGCAGATTATGTTCTAAACAAAGTTAAACCTATTCATTTCATAGTTATCTAGTAATTTCTCCGTACACGCGATGATAGTGATGATCTACGTGGTTGTAGATAAGCGCACTCAATCATTCAACAACACAAAACACACTTCCTTTCCAACGGGTGGATGCACAAAACGGGCTGTCATATTTCATTTGGTCAAATAACCCTAGCTACTAGCGCACGTCCCGGAAAGCGTCATTGAGGAGACTACTGAACAGTTTATACTCATTTATTCTGAGCACAAAATAGCAACAAACTATACAACAGTCAACACAGAATATTTGTATGATGAATCGTATGATGAATCAATGAAAAAGGCCATGTATTTCAAAAACACAGAGTAGCGAACAAGTTCGTTTTCGGTTATTCACTACCTGATCAAATACATAACTGATAAGTAGTGGGAGAGAATTGTTAATCTGGAGGGGACCCAATTGCATAAAATCTGACTTTTGGATAGGTGACGGAAACGAGATGTCCAGATGAAGCAATTGTTCTCCCTGCTGAGCTACACAGGGACGCCGAAAACCCAGAAGCTTTACCCTTAGAGTCAGTTACCCACTCAACTCATTGGTTATATGGAATCCGCCGAATGATCCGTTCGGTTCACACTGGACTTCATCAGTACCAGGGATGGGCACTGAAACTGTATTACATTCAAATGTTGTGGCATATTCGATCATTTAGATTTTATTTGAGAAATCCTGTATGGACAGCCAGTCTGTTAGATCATTCGATGGATTCAGTTTAATGCATTGGGTTGGGTAAGCAACTGAATCCAAAGAAGAGGCTTCTACACTTCTCGCATGGATTTGTGGTTTACGTGGTAATGCAATTACTGCGTCTAGGCATGACGCTTCCATAGTTGGTTCAAATTCAACCGATGTTCAAGTTTTGTACAATTGGATCTCTTGTAAATTATCAAGTCTGTCAGGGTATCTATCAGTAATACTGTAGTCTTCTTCGACTCTCAACCATATTTTGTCTGTTAAGCCCCTGATATTTGACCACTAGATTAAACCATTTATTTCCAACACCAACACACACATTTTGGTGACATAGAAGGTTCTGTTAACGACAGTGCTGAGGCTCCCAGTGATTACTTCAGCAAACGTGTCACTTCTCAACGATAACGACGTATATACTACTTTCATTCCCGCCACAGACGCTTTGTCCTGGTTCCCTGACGTTACATATTGTTGTCTGCAAATCGCTCCGGATAACCATTTCGCAAGAAAAGTGTGCGTGTGAAAGACACTTCATCGGCAGTTGTATCCTGTGTACATATTCTCGTGGTTCTGTCTATCAAACTGTTTATGATATTCTTTTCCTGCATCATGCACAAAGCTGTTGAAAAGGATATGTTGCCCGTTCCTTGTATCGTTCCTATCGATTTTACGTTGAACAGATCTATCAACACGGCACCGAGTGAAGACGTCCGAGAACACTTATTGTTTGTTGCATTTAGTTTTTAGCGTAAATCCTACGTTCATTTGAACTAAGCTGGATTAGCATGTTCGTCAAGTACACATAGGATATCATCCACATATCACTTTCAAACACTACACACACAAATGTTTTCTTGTAGCTTGTCATATTCAAGCTTCGTCATTAAGATGTCTGCAAACAGTATTCACCATGGGGATCCCACTGCCACACTTTTCATTTGCCGATGTAGTTTCTCGTTGAATTTGCACTGTATGTCGTGAGTACAGAAATCTAATAGCTGCTTCGATTCTGTTGAGGTTGTTCGCCACAGTGTGATCACATAAATGGTAGATCGCCTCTTTCAGTAAGACATTTGTAACCAAGGTTGTTACCTCAACAGTGAGTGTTTATTGTACAGTTAACTTACGTTCCTTGTCTTTACCAACGAATTCAATAGATTCCTGTGAGCTATACGTTGACAGCTTGTCTGATAGGTTCAAAGCAACGCGATAACAGTTTAGCCAATCAAGAGTAAAGATAAATCACACATGTCTAAGGTATGTCAAAAGTTATATCTATTTTGCGAACTTAGGCAGTCATTAAAACTAGGGGATTGTGGCTTAATTTGGAGAGTCATAGAACTTAATTTCATAGAATGTATTAAGTTTGACAATCCCTTTTGCAGCTGAAGGGTTTTATTTATCTCATTTCCAATCCTGTCGAATTTGGTCTTATTAACTGGGATAGCCACGTAATTTAGCTTTTTGAGCAGAGCAGTCCAAGCACCTTCATACGGCCTGGAGAGGATAATGTTTTCATTTTCCCTCAGCTTTCCAACTATCAAGTTGTGTTCTTTCTTAAGGAGATGTTTCGAGAGTGAACTACCCTGCTGGTATTGATAACAGAAGTAAATGGGTGTAGACTTCGGTCGTCCAACACCTAGCACAGATGACGGTATAAGGTCTGGCAAGTGGCAGAACAAGTGATCATACTGTACTCCCGAATTCAGCCGCCTGGTTCCACGTTTTGGACAATAAAACGTAAGACTTAACCAAAATACCTTACACAACTCTACCCGGCTGCCATCAAGGGAAAAGTATAAACGTACTGTCCTGATTTAGCTGGAAATTCAGTGACTGGCTTCATGGGATTCAGCTGCTTTAGTAGTACAGCTTATCTCTTTTCTAGTAGTTTTTCCACAATCAGTGAAACATAGATTGCTAATTTGACACGCTTTTCGGGTATCCGCCGTTGTAGACGATGTACACATTTGGCTTAACTCATCTCTGACCGTTGCAGTGATTTCACAATAACACTGACGTGACCACTCCTCGGAAGTGCTCAGAAATACCTCGGGTGTTCATAGGTTTCCATACACAAACAGTCTAATATAAACAGCTTTACCAACTGAACCATGAGAACAGGCTCACAGAATATGTGTCGATAAATTTTGTTTCCTACGTACAGTATTCTTGCAGAACGGCTATCAGCAACGAATCTAGGACAAGACTAGGCAAAGTCGCGAGAATGGAGTGTTACGACCCGACCTGATAGAGAAAAGACAAGAGCAAACGCAAGACCGCGAGCAGTATCTCTATCACGAACGAACGCAACGATATTGTACAGCGGTACGAAAATCAGAGCTCAAAAATCGGAACGCAAAACTCGCAACCTAGAACGCCCCAACAAGTAAGGAAAAAGGTGGCCTTCAAAACGAGCTTTATTTACCGCTCAACCCGAAGGCGAAATAGCTGTTCACAGCAACTGTATTTATAGGTTTCTGGTGGCCTTGGACTTGGGACGCCGAATGGACCAATCAGAAGCGAGCGCAGCTTCTCGGAGGTTCCAGAATTCTGGCGGGCGTTCAAATTCCCAGAAAATGAATAAATCCATTTTCCATGCATATAGGGCTAATTTTTGGGAAAATGTGCCTTTTCCCAACATAGAGACAAGGTGTTTCTAACGGAAGAGAAAGCGATCTATATTACGTTACCATCCAAAAGGGGCACGCCTGCTAGAACAACTACTAGGAGCTTCAACATTATTGTCAGTGAAATACTCTATCCTGCCACATTGTGCGTTTGTGTCAATCTAACTTCAGATTTGTGCCTACGATTAAAGGATAATTTACCTGATTCTACGGCTTCTTCTGTATATACCCAATTACTTGTCCGTGTGGAATTAGCTTCGTCGGCCACACGATCAGGCACTCACCTAAACGTATCCGTGAGTATAATCTAATTTAGACCAATAAAGGATTTACGAAGGCAGTTACCGGCTCAACTATGGCGCGTCTTGTCGATTCCCGTCATACCAGCAACGCGGCTCTTTTTCTTCATCCAGTTTACCGATTCCAGTGTAGTCAGTCGAGAATCGTGAGATGCTGAATTTTAACCATAGCTAAGACGATTGGACTTTGATTGTGGGCGCAGGAACGCTTTGTTCAGGCCTTGCGGTTTTCATGGCTTGTCACCCCATCACAAATGATCAATCTGTCACGGCTGCAGTGGAACCGTAACTGTCATTTAATCGTATCTTTGTGTTGTCGTTTTCATCAGCGGCGTCAGTGACCTCACTTATACCCGTCTTGCCATAAAAACATGTATTTAGGTTACTGATAAGTAATCGGAGAGCTGATTAACGTCAAGTTGAATATCGCTCACATTTGCTTACAGCATGGGCATTCAGATAGACTTCCCAGCTGACATCTTTCGAAAAAAAGCACTAGACCCGAGTTTCGCTCTTGTTAGAGCTTGTCAGTAGTACATATATTTGCCACTACCAGGATTAGAACTCCGACCACACTTTCATGACATTTTTCAGTTTAATCGTCGGTTCGTTTTGTGAGCAAAGCCACAGGCTTAAGGACTACAACAGTTCACTGCTTCATTTGGAGTTCGTTTTGTCTGTTCTGTTTTGGAAAATAAAACCCGGCATAATAATCCTTGGTATAAACTGTTGGAAAGCCCGCTTTTTTCAGTATAGTTGAGGCAGATAGGAAAGGTTGGGAACAACTTGATCCAAGCAAACCCCACTATGCACCATTCACCAGTGTTATTGTTAGTGCTCGTCAGTAGTACATGTACTTGCCACTACCGGGACTAAAACTCCGGCCGCACTTCCACGAAGCAATCACTGCACCATTGACCTAATATTAGACACAACTGAATTATCATACATGAACGCTCAACCACTTTCTCTTGTGAGTAGTGATCAGGTTGCCTGATCATCTCGATGGGATACACGGTAACTGTCCCGTTAGCTCCAATAGATAAACCCTCGACTAGGACTTCCCTTCAAATTGAAATACCAGAAAACATTAATTTGTTGAACGACATTTGACTACTGATGGGTGGTCGGGGATTTGGTTAATTTCAGGTTGAACACCACTCATGATTGTGTATTTAGCTTGATGATAAATAACTGAAAATGAGACTGTTCGTTGCATCGTGTTTTCGATGACTACTTTGGTGATAGCTGAGTACTTGAGAAATGTGTACGGTTTGAACAAACAAACACACGCAATCATTATATTATGTCACTTGAATCTCCAATTTCGAAACGCCTGGTAGTTTCTCTCAAAATGAACCTTCCGATTGTAACAGTTCAGCTTATATTTTCAGTCAGGGGCTTCCCTACTCTTCGGCTGGATAATTTTTTTGTGGAGAATCTATGAAGCTCGATTAATACAAAGTACAATCTAAAATAACAAATTGAACTTCACTAATTAGTTTGCTAAGTTAAAAAAGGTATATTATCTGGTTTACTATTCGGTATACGCTCGTCTGGATTAATCCCGAAATACTTGTCCATCTTGAGATGTTTGGAGAGAAACTTTTGAAGCATTTGTGTGAAGTAGGCACAGGTAAAATGTCTATAAGCATGTGTATAAAAAACCTGCTTAGAAATAGAAAGACTACTAGAATGTTTTTCCTGAACGGTCCGTGAAAACAGTTTAACACAAATCTTCAACCATGTGACTTGTTCCAGATTCAACCGTATGGCGAACGATCGTATTGGATAAAACTTTCTCAAGTGGTTTCAGCAAAACGTATCATGAGACAAACCGCAGAAGTTAGGAAATCTATTCAAACCAATACTCGATGTGTTGCACGCGTCATCCTTTGGTAATGCATTTGTATTAGTTTAAGTGGTTCTGGAATATACGCCAATCCCACCAAAGTGGGATATCGCGTAGCCTGAGGTGTTTCTTTTTTGGACGGATTAAAGAAAATGCAAACCTCACATTAACAGAGTGATTCGAATCCGCCTGATACGATATTAAGGTCCTGTATTTGGTCTGATGATGGCTCACTGAAAACGAGCTTGTCTGCTACACCGTATTTTTCATGACTACTTTGGAAATTTTTACGTGGTTTAAAAAGTAGACGTTTTCAAAACGAGTATATTTTCGAGTGACCCGTGGTTGCAACTTAGTGTGACTCGAGGATGGATGCAAATTTTTTTCCACGTCACTTACTCCCTGTTACCTTGACAATTTGATACGAACTTTGCCGTATACTACCACTCAAGTCTGGTAGTGACTAACAAGAGGCACAGTGGCGACTAAACGAATCACTTTAACGTTGAGAACAAGAAACGATTTCATTACAACGTTACAGATCATGCCATAGCTAAACCGGAGCACTTGTGGACGTTTCACTCGTAATCCTAAGAAATGGTTTTTGTAGGCCATCATTCGCCCATTCTTGAGAGTGGGTTTAATCTGAATTCAACCAAATTATGAGTGCAAACAAATAATTTTATACTGTATCTCTTATATTCCGTATGTTCTTTTAATTCTGGATGTTTACAGATAAAGAGATGGACAACTTTGCGCTTGGAATGTTTTTGTTACCTCGACCACTTAACTCCTACTCTATTCTGCATTATCCAACAAAACTGATTGCTAATAACACTAGTTGCTGAGGTAACAAGACGACGAGACTAATCTCGTTCGCTCATTTTGACCACTTACATTTTACCAGCAAATAGAAGAGGGATGTTTCTGCGGCATTTTAATGTATATTGCAGCCAGATTATTACATTGAGGGGAGGTTAACTCACGTTTGTAAATAGTCATCAATGAACACTATAGCTGACACAAATGGCGCAAACAAGCTGTGTTAGTTCTCGAATGGCTGACGTACTACTTCTTCAAAGGGGATGTTGGGCTCGTTGAGGTAATCTCTGGTTCTGTGAAGATTTTTCTTTTTCAGATGAGGCTTCTAACACACAGCCTGTCGTAACTCGTGATTCCGGGTGCACTGTTTCTTGGGAGAAAAGTATGCATTGTCAAGGAAACTTTGATCACTAAGCCTGTCTGCGGTTCAACGTATAAAACAGTCGTCAATCCACAAAGCATGCAACCTTGATAACGAGACTGACAGGAACCTCAAGAGTAGCAGTAATGGTTGACAGAAGTTGAGTAGCATTCCGAAATGATTACACCTGTCGCCTTCACGTAGACTCTACAGCCATCCACTTTAGCAAGGAAACAATATACACAAGTTCCACTCTTGTTACAATTCACCAGTAGTGTATATCCTTGCCACGGCCGGGATTTGAACATTGGCCACGTTCGTACAAGGCATCCCTGTTCACCACTGTAGCATTGACCTCATGAGAAGCGTTACTGAATTATCATACTCAAGAGCCCAGTCATATTCGTTTGTGAGTGATGCTCAGGTTACGCGGATATACCAGCTGGAGGCAGTTAATGCCTGTTGACTCTGGTCGATAACAGTGAGATTAAACATTTTGAGTTAAGTCAAAAGCTCCGGTTTCCGGAACTCAGGAAGATTGTCAGATCGTCACATCTTCGCGTGCATGATGAATAGTTACCAGAATCTAATGCTTGAGTACGTTTCAGTCAGTGTATTTCAAAAAACGCCCGAAAAAGACCGAATAAGGATCTTCTGGCTGATAGAATCTGGTACTCAGAATGTCCGATAGCACACACAGTAAATACTAAGTGTTCTGTTTATTTCAACCGGGGACCCCGTGTCTAGTTTATCTATCTAAGATGAAATCACAGTACTCGTCAAATTTACCGATCGATATTTCAATTACTGATGGGTAGTAGGGTCAATGACCGATATAAGTTGAACATCACTCATACCTGATTACAGATTGATCGGAAAATTAGATGTTTTCGTAAACCTTCTGAATTAACCAAAACTGTCATTGAATATCTATCTAAAACACTGAGCAAACTTGATCCGGTTCACCAGAAACGATAGAAGACATACGTCGCGAGATGTTAACATTTCGTTTACTCTCTTCAGTCACGAACGTAAAACACTGATGACGCAACATGTGATTGACTCATTAAAGTCATTTCGTGTTCTGTTCTCGACTCAAAACAAACGTTTGCTACGATATGACGAGGTGATTGCGATCAGACACCGTCACATGTGTACAAAAAGAACTGTTTGTGACGTTGATGCTGCCATGGTAGCAAATGAACTGGTTTTGAACTTTGACTTTTTGTTATTGTCATGTGGTTTGGAATTTTGTACATTTTAACTCGTCTGCAATAAACACCAGTAGAGATGCAGCGGAATGTGATCGAGCGTAAATCGTCTAATGTCAGTCTTTTGACTGCTCTATCCGCATTTTCAACGGGAAATGGTTGTTTCAAAATGAATATTAGTGGTAAAAATCAGAATATCATTTGCATATCGGTTACAGAGGCTGGCACCATCTATAGCATAAGATAATTTTAATTCAATCAGTCGTAAAGATATATTAGCGAGTGTTGCGCCCAATCGACTACCCATTGCTACACCATCAGCTTGTTCATAAAATGATCCCGCAGTCAAAACGGATATTCCCTGTACTTAAAAGTACAAGTTCCTTGAGATAATCAACTGGGAGGCAAAATGGTAAACTTTGATGGGAAACAAAATCGCACAAAATGTCAACTGTTTCTCGAAAGGTAACGTTTGTAAATAGGGAGTGAACATCGATAGAAAACATCTTATGTGAACTTATCAATACGTTCTGTAAGGTTTGTACCAGTTCGGAAGACTCTTTTACACATTGGAGGGTAAAATTCTGACGGGCGAGATCCGGAATGTCAACACGCCACCTGGTAAATTTGTGGCAAGGCGAGTTGTCCATACATAGGATTGACCTTAAAGGGACGCCACATTTGTGTTTTCGGGGTACCTCTTAACTGTGACGTGCGCATTCCGGCCGGCTTCATCAGTCTATATTGCATTTCCGAGATGTATCTATGTAGTAGCAGAATTCGGAGCTTTCTTGAGATCTGTTTATCTATCAGAATGTTGTCGTCAGTCCTAATGTCTGTGTGAAATTCTCGTGTGTCCGCTAGGATACCTTCCATTTTAGACTCATAATCAACCTTGTTCATGATAACTGTACCGGAACCTTTGTCGGGTTGAAGGAAGACCACATCTTTCATTTCTCGCGACTGTTTCAGAGCTTGACAATGTTCAAATGTCAGACAGCATTGCTGACGCACCGGTGAAGTCAGGAAATGATGTGAAATGTCGACCAACTTCGCACCGAGCCATCCTTCGTTGATCTGTGACGTTGTATTGAGGCTTTTTATTTGATCATACAGGTTCTCAAATTGCACCTGTGTCTGTAATCGGTCGACTCTTTTGGGGGGAATTTTAAATTTCAGTCCGAGGGATAGAACCTCCAACTGTGAGTAAACTGTTGACTCAAGCAGTTTGTCTGCTCTGGAACTGATAACAGTCCTTGTTTTGTGTAAACCCATTGATTGTTTCTATTGTTGTTGCTATGAGCATGTCCTATATATTCCAGTGTGTTACGTTGGTGACTGAAGCGAGTAAACGAAATGTAAATATATATATATAGTTCAAAATTATTGTCAGATTTCTACCTTAAACGATTTGTGCAGTAAGAAGAAAAATGATTATTCTTGTGCTGCTGCCACCGTGTTAACAGGAGAATATATTGTTTAGGAAGGTTTGTAATTATAAAGAACAGGCATGTTCAAGCGGGGAAGGCTTCTGTCAACACCGTGAACTGAGTCAAGGAATCAGTATTTTGACAGATTCGCATACTCGGTAACTTATGGCATTGTATCGAACAAGAATTTCACACGCTTTTGTGTCTATACCTTTTTCAATTTAAGATGCTCCGATGTCAACTGAGGATATCTTAAGGGCTTAGTTAGATCTTAAGGAAGACCAGAGTTGCACGGCTAATGCGTACACCTGGTAGGCTGAAATATACACAGACTGGTTAGCTCCTACCAAATAAGAGGACGCGGTCCCGTCAGCTATTGAGAGCAAACTAAGTTAGCTTGCCCGGTCACATTCACCCGAGACATTCAAAACTGTAAAAGGTGTAGTACAGTCAACCTTGTGGAAAGTTGCACCATTTGGGAAACTGAAACTGTGCTAAATTATAAGGTCCTGTGTGCTACAAGACTTCGGACAAAGGGTTCGTTTACATGTAGTATAAAGATCGATAAAAAGTTTCAAACCAAACTCAAATAAAGGTGCCCGGAGAGATATTATGCACAATGTTTGCGATGCATACTATGTCAACATATATTCGGAGTAATCATATATAACACTCTCGGTATGCAGCACATCTCAAAATGTTGTCGCAAGCCACATATCTCAACCCATTTGCAAATTTTTATATATAGCTTGAATTCCACTATTGAGTACACTCAAATTGTAGCAAGTATCCAACTTTGCAAACGTCTTACACCGATTACCTGGAGCCTCTCAGTGCATTTGCATTCTGTAAATGTAGCACAATAAATTGAGATTTTGCGGCTTTCAATCTTTTTCACTGATTTTCTCTCTTGTGACTGATTAGTCGGTCTAATGACCTTCGATCTCACAGCCTTGTTTTCCAAAAAGCGAACAAAAGCAAATTATTTGAACATCTCCTCTTTGCTGTTTGTCACGAATGATTACAGTATGTGCAAACTTATGCTAACCAAGAGTAACTGTAGTCTATAATGTACATAACTCAACAAAATGAAATAAGACAACATTTTTACAATCATCTCCTGTATTGCACTAGAATGTGGTTGCCATTGTTTGCATACCCTAGCTGTCAGCTATCGGCCAACGAAAAAAGAACTGCTGATCTCCAGTTGTTCTAGGAACTAACGCCACACTATCTGTGAGTGGGACGTGGCAAAATGTCGGTCCGGCATTGTCGCATACAATCATATTCACATTTCACCTCATGTGAAACCCACTACTGAAATCCGATCGACTGTTAAGTGATTTCCTCTTTCGCCATCTCACAAGTGCCGGTGGAACTAACGATAAACGCAGAATTTGGTCGTTTCATTCACTAAAGAACTGAACGTAACCATAATTTGCACAAACACTAGTGCACATGAATCAATGCATCATAACCCGTGTGGCACTGGTGGGATTGAAGGTGGTAGCCAAGAGCATTGGAGGATGCTTCATGTGGTTCACCAAAAAGCTATCGATTAAGAATATCTGTTTTTTCGTGTGTGTACACGAACAGTTCGTGTTGACCTTATGGTTGCTCACATAGTTGGCCGATTAAGCACGACACGTTATCATAAACTGATGTTTGCCATATTCGCCTTAGTGAGCGATGGATGGCCAAAATTGGTGTTTGTCACTGATGTGATTGAAACGGTTTCAAGCGCGATTGTTATTCGTTTAATCGATTTTAATCATTTTATCAATAAGGATGTTTTTTTGTAAGATCGGTACTCAAATACCCAGAAATCGATCTAAAATGTCGGGATTGTACGATCAAACAAACTGAGATGGCCGATCATGAAGAAACTTAGCCTTGATACACGAACTCGACATGAGAGCAGGTGATACGACGAAACAATAACACGGTGTAATGGGAAAAGAGCTATTAACGCGTCCTCTATTACCTTTACTCGTTCAGACGAATAATTTAGCGCACGTGAAAGTTTATAACGAAAGGGGCACAAAAAATAACCGATACCAAAACGTAGCCAATAGTAAGTAAACAGGATGGCTACAAGCATGTGAAATTTTATTGCTGCTGAGGCCAGTAGTATCTAAGTCGGTAACCTTGAAATGTGCACACATAAAAAGACCATGCGCACAGGGAACTGCCCTTAGATGACAATCACTAAAACTAACACTTTGATCAGTGACTGCGTAAATGTTAGCAAACACACACAACTGTCTTCGGTGTCCTATTTCGCCACTCAACCTGGTTATTGCTGTAATATTTAGAAGCAAAATATGGTTTGACGAACATTCTATTCCTCGCTTTTATCATCGGGTCAATTAGGTAACGAGTTAAACTATCTTGATTATCCAGCCAGTAAAACCATATGCAATTTGTCACGTAGTTATTTCAAGCATATCTGACCTGGTGGCCATTTAGGTGTCCAAGTTGATATCCGGAATTTTCAAGTTAATGTGTGTATCATGATGTTCAATTAATCTGAAGATCACACACAAAATACAAGTATCGATCAAAGGGTTGCAGAATAGAAGTGGTAGTCGGAGGTAGAATATTAACTTGATGTTAAAAATCTTAATATCAACGCATTGGGAAGTAGTATTGAGAAAAATAGCAGCATTCAATGCGGCTCAGTTTATTTTTTATCCCGAGTCACTAGATGGTGATTATTGAACGAGTCATCAAAACAATCTGAGAATGACCGTGCAGTTGTGCAATTTGCTCAATATCCACACCACGGAACCACCGCAGGATATTTGAAAGTTCCGGCGACCAGAAATGGAAATTTCCCCCTGGTAATGCTACAACATACAATCAACGTCAGTCTCTGTTAGAATACCTTCGACCGCAATATTCGTGCGTGATTCGTAGCCCGTGATTCCTCCGGTGATAGTAAAATGTGGTCTCGTCAGCATTCATTGTGATACAGTGGGGGTTAGACGATTTGGACATAAAATTGTGAACACCACGTTTTACATAATACCTCTGTATTCTTCACGAATCTGCGGAAAATTAATATAAATGCTCAAGCTTGCTTTATGTAGACGTAACCCGCAACAGGTTCTCCAGCAAAGAAACTGCCCTTTTAAAGATTAACTGCTTGCACATTAAGCATGTTGATGAAGTTGAGTCTCACAAATAACACTCTCAATTATACGTATTTCACCATGTATATCACGCATTCACACGAATCACTGAAAAACAACTTCGTAGACCCCGTCGACATTTTGCTCCATTCTGAAATGATACTTACTTCGAGACTGCCAACTTTCAGTTCATTCCCTGATAACAGCTCTGCTAGAACTGACATTTTGGACCGTTCTTTTGGAAGACATTGAAAGATTGGGTTACTGAGAGTTGCGCAGCATGTTATCCTGATTTTTTTCAATATCTTTGACTTTTCCTCGGTAGAAGACATCTGTTCGTTGCTCACCAGATTGATGCTCAACTGAAGTTGAATAAATCAAAAATAACCCTGACGTTTAAAGTCCCGTGATTGTCCCAATGTGATTCACGAGTTCGGTTATATCCATCCGAACAACAACGAGTAGGTCTCGGTGTCGTAGACCCATCTAACTCTCAAAGTATGGCGACTCTAAAAAGCGACCACTGAGCGAGCGCTTACAAATCTGAGCCGATGCACTGTCTGACCAACATCTGAGTCCAGACATGAGCGCTACCTCGTACAGTCATGCGACCATGTACAGTGTGCGGAAAGCGCCACCAGTGAGGGTGGGAATGTTTCGAGATGTGCTACTATTCAAAGTGCTATATTTTAAAACCAAGAAGCAGTAGTATACAGAATGGAGTCGGGAAATGGTAAGAATAAGTGGTATTTAAAAGTGCTGAGTTTTAAGGATGCTACGTTAGAGAGACTTAGAGTTTATACTAGAACTCGGTCGGGACAGAACGTTTACGAGATCCAAGTACAAGACAGCAGTTGGTCAATCCCAACGGATGAAGGTCACTAAACTGGTCGCTTGATCGGTCGGAGGGAAACTAGAACAAGTGCCGAGGTCACAAATGCGCATGCACGCGTAAACACACGTAGACTCAGACAATCAGCGCATCACTGGAACTGAGGCCACAACAAGCGGCCTCTTCTTTATGTATACGTCGGTCGAAAACTGTGTAAAAATCGTCAACCTATTGGGCAATAGTCATTGTGGTGCACTTAAGTCACACGCCATATTGCAGAGAAGTTCCGCCTGTATAGTGGCTGAGATTTTCGGTTTGCTGATTTGACCGCGTCTGTTATGGCGCCGTTGACATGGTGGTCACTGCGTTTGCCTCAATAATATGCCAATGAAGCTTCAAATGCTCGTAGTGACGGGAATAAACGATACTGACTAACCCTTTTAGCATAAAACCTCAGGTCAATGTGCGCTTTATGTAAAGCTTAATTCAAACAGTATTCGGTGATTTTCTTTAGTTTAATCGTCAGTTCGTTTTGTGACCAAGGTCACCGGTTTAACGACTACAGCAGTTCACTCCTACATTTGGATTTCGTTTCGTCCATTCTAAACTAGTAGAGCTATTGTAGAAAACAAAACCTGACATAATAATCAAAGATATGAACTGTCAGACAATCCACTTTTGTCAGTGTAGTGGAGGCAGATAGGAAGGGGTGAGAACAACTTGTTCCAAGCATACCCCAATGTACACTGTTCACCAGTGCACCGAAAATAAGCTTCAATTTTAAACTCATGACTAAGACTGGGACAAGCGCAACTTGATCACAGAGTCATCCCATGACAATACACCTGTGTAATGCCACTACCCATCTCAGTACATTGCCAGTTGAACCAGTGACAAACACTAAACCTGACTATCTCAGCCTATAATGGTCTCATTAAACTTTAACTTCAAGTACAGAACGGTGGAATTGTTCTAGTAGGAGAGCGTTTATATGTCCTTTCTCGCATGCGTAAGACGCTTCATATTAGTCAGTAGGCTGTCTACGATAAATTACCCCACCTTTTACGTGTCAGAGAAGGTAGAACAAAAAGACTAAGACGAACAGAATTTCGGTTTCTTTCAACAACTTTGCACGTTGCGTGCGCTTCTGTTAGAAATGGATTCCATTTTCCTTGTGTGACTGGTTGAACGTTCCGTATTTTGCCATCACCGATGTCAATCAAAAAAGCGATCGATGAGCGATAGGCTAATCACGAAGCCTCGATGTTTCAACTGCATCAGATGCTGTAACCATATCAACGTAATATTCGGATGATTGTTTCCAGTGGAGAACAGCCGGAAGATATAGGTTTCTAGATGTGGACACTATCCAAACAGTTTTACAATCAGATTTTTCATTTTTTTTGTTACATTAAGCTCGGCGTGTCTATGTATTCACTACTGCGTTGACGGGTTATAAGTTGTATATTTTTACCACTTCTTCACTAATATGTTATCTTTTTCGGTTTTCATCATCTCATCACCTCTGTGACTTTGTTTCTGTAAACTATCCCGAAAGTGGACAATAATGGTTAAAACACCTAACCTCCATGACGCAGTTCACCAATGAACGTATACACATATCATGAGATGTCAACAATTCGTTTGGACTTTTCAGGCAAGGACTTAAAGCATTAGTATACATCGTACATGGTGATAGCAACAACATAAAAAACCGTTACCTTATAAGCTTTACGTGAAAGAAGGACTATTGTCATTTCCATGACAGACAAACCAACAGTTTGTGCACACACACAGCCAGACGGAGAGTATTGCGTAACCCGGCCTCAGAAAACTCGAGGAACTTGTGATTCTCTTTGCAAGACAGCACGTTAAACAGGTCGTTGGGGGGGTATCAATCTAGCCGGTGGGCCACTTTGAATAGTTCAATGTCTGTCTACAGTTCAGTGGGCACAGGGCGTGCACTGAAATTCGTTGTGTCGCTGTGTCCATTGGAGAACCCTGTAATCAGACCCTGACTGTCTCACTGTTCTTCCTGGATCCCTGTTTATTTTCAGCTGACTGATGATGATTGCGCGTTAGTGTGCCAACAGTAGGTTGCTCCGGCCCACTTCATTCCTCTGTACAAACACCCGGACTTGAATGAGCTTCATTACAGTCTAAATTTTAGGTCTCCGTTAAGCGACCCTTTGCACGTGACCACTTGTTTGTGAAAACTCGCCGGAACACCCCTCACCTTGTTTGGAAGACTTGGTGCAAGATTTGGCACCTGAGGTCAGTTGTGTACACGTATATGAGGTGAGTTTAAGTTCAATTTATAAGGTCATTCGAATACTTTTATTGCAAATATTGCAGAGGATTTTACCTCAGTAAGATGCCGAGCAAAACTGTACGGAAAAGAGATAGGAAGTGTTTAGTGCAATCATTTTGTCAGTTTCTTTCTACTACACAGAAACGAAAACTCATAGATAGTCTGAGGGGAACGGCGTTACAGATATATACCACTGATATTGTGGAAACCTAGCCAGATTTTCTGCATGAAATGTTCATGCATACTGGCTACCCCACTAGTTTTATTCAAAAATCGATACAGATGACCGAGTTAAAACCAGTCATCCTTGTGGATAAGAAACATGTATTTAGTAATTGCTCGTTACAGGAAAATTCCGATGTTTCTGACTACTTCTGGCAATTGTTATTCAACGATTATAGATGGTGCGTAAACCGGAATGCATATTCATCATAATTAACCACACGTTTGTTATGTAATTTGACTGTTTACGCCAAACTGCGGCACAACGAACGTCGACTAGTTTTGTGGTTTTATGACATACATCCGAAAACTGTTTGCGTATAGGGAGACCAGAAAAGCACATTTCACTTTTGCAAAGCGTTCAGTGGTTGGTTGACACAAAGACGGTTTAATAATTGTTTACAAAAAGTGGGTTAATGATCTATGAGTATAGCACCGTTGAGGTAGAATTTAGTAAACTTGCGACTTAGCCCATTATCGAATATGTAGACAGCTCCGTCTCCTGGCTGATTCAGCCAAAATGCTATCACTACCTCACAGGAAAATCGTGAAATTGTGCCCATGTTAGCTTTGGACAACTTTCGTGGACACAGTGTTATTCGGTGAAGTGCTGGCAGGAAACATACAACGCTACGCGGTTAGTTGACCAAAGGGATCGACCGCAAGGCATTGAAACAATTGTTTTTTTTTACAGAAATGTGTGCATCATATCCAGTGGGACGGAAAACTTACGAGGTAATAAGCAACACTTAACTAATACGGATCAAACAATGCTAGTTCGTAGCTATCGTCAGCCAGCAGCTGAACGTTTATTTCCGGTCAATCAATCGTCGACATCGACCGATTTGTTACTCTATACTGTAATCATTTTTACGAAAGTCTACACGTTACCGCGAGATTTGATTTAACCGGGTGATGACAACAAAATCGCAATGCTTTGGAAATTTTACACCACCAGTCATTCTTTACAATTTACAACAACGGGAGCAAACTTTTTGCACAGGAACGCTGTCACTAGTGCAGCGCCAGGCTTTGTGCTGAAAATTCATGCATCATGCATTAACATGTTTCAGAATGTTACCCTCAGTCTTTGGTATCTCAAGGCTGAGACCTGCCAGTAGTTTTTCTGAGGAATCTTCCATTTCGATTACTGTCAAACATCAAGACATTAAAACTTTTCTCGTTACAAATTTGCACAAAGAAGTTGGGAACAGTTTTTGGACAATTTATCTCTCGAACATATTTCGCCGCATCTAATCAAGTGCATACAACAGTCTGTTGGTCTATATATAGTAAAGTTCAGTGGACAGCGTGAAGCCAAACAACGAAATCGACGATAGCGGTTGGCGGCATCCGTCTCGGATTAGCCTGTCACAGTGACCGAAGCCAAAGGACGCCTGCACTTAACCAGTACCACCACCACCATCACCACAGGTGGCTTACGCCACACCACTTACAGTTCCACTCATCTATCACGTATGCGGTGTGACGCTGAAGGAATACGACCATGAGGTGTGTGAGTGAGTCCTTTGTGTCCAGCCAGCAAATGATGGTTAGCCAACTGATAGGCGAGTTCGAAACTGAAACCCTAAATTTCAAGGAATAAACAGGGACGAACTGCAGTGGTAAGATTTCAACTGGGAAGAGAACTATTGAAAATATAACGCAAGAAATATTCCAGTATAGGAGTACATGTTAGTGTACTCTAGAGAGTATATGGAGTAAAATCA
>LUCH01000771.1:66173-137368 GCA_013368495.1 Paragonimus heterotremus
CGCGTGGGAAGGCAGACCCCTGTGAATCACTCGAGCTTGATCAAAACCTACGTTGTGATTCTCTGACAGTGCATGTAGTGCGATGGCCGAATCCTTTTCCAGTTCCTGAAGTTGACATGCGTCCTTAGGAGGAAACCTCGTGTGCCTCTTGTGTTCGGTAACACGTACTTTCAGTTGTCTGCTTGTCTCTCCTATGTAGTTGACATTGCAATCACCACATTTAATTAACGTAGAATATAATAACTTGCTCATAACGTTATGTTATTCTCAACCCATTTATCAGGGAAAAAAATGGAATGTATTAAAATGAATTTTCATATTGCAAAGGAAAACATCACAATTACAGGAACCCTCGAAATAATCAAAGAGATTATAGGAATTTATAATAAGAAGACAACACATTCACTTATCAATTTCTTCCCGAACGTTCAGAGTTCTTTACACAATACGTGGTAATATGGTAAGTTCAGAAGACTGGAAAATCCGGTTTTTATCAACTACTTGAAACGAAACAGCATGAGGGAAACATCAGCTTGTTCGTAGACAACCACAAGTTGTGTCTGATTACGAAGCAGAAGGACAGTATCATGAATCGAACGAAACGATCTTGTTAACAATGACTTAGTGTCTCAGTATGATTTTCGAACACATGCAATCTCATTTCGGAATCGTGATTCTCATTTGAGCGAGACAACAATAAAATCATTGTCGCGGTTCAGATTTTCCTACGTTCGCTAATTCTAATTTTCGATTGTGACACAAATGAGTACATAAACCCGGAACGATCGTTGACGATAGATTTTGATGTACATACTCTTCATCATCGATTCATCGGCGTCTGGCGTTAATAAATTTGTAGTGGCAAACGCACTAAAAGGAGGGGTCAAATGACGTTGTGACAAATATTGGGGTCACCTAGTGTTGTATTCTCGTTTGGACATAATCCTCACTAATTCATGTAAGTGGGCGGATGGTATGTGTATTGTTCCTTTTTTATTTATAACTGTCTAGATGAAAACAACTTAAACAAGGTTTTGCAAGCTTAAAAATCTTTTCTCAGTGTTTTATTTTCAATTAATCCGCCACCACAAAACATAGTTCCACATAGTATGCTGAGCCAGTACAAAAACTTTAAAATTACCGGTCCGGACTAACAGTGTCAGGTGACTGCAGGTAATTGACAATTCAGTTTCGCCCTCCGTATATTTTGCATAGTTTTACTTCCACTGTGTTCAACTTGTAAACAGCATTGGTTGACAAATCCTTCATAAGAATACATTGTCGGGATGCCTCAGTTTTAGGCACAATCAGAGAGAATGTATCAGAGTAGTTCAAAGCAGTTTAACTGAGCCAGGATCTATTCATACCAACGGTTTTCTTTTTTTTCGGTTCAGTTTGTTATATGGGGTTTGAGGGACTTCGATTCGTTCTAACAGATGTTGTGTTACCAGTTGAGGCTCGTTCTATCAGTTAGGCTATCGCTACTATTGAAGTGCAGACTGGTGGGCGAAGTATGTCAATTGTGAGTAACGAAATCGGCGGAATTATTTAAATAAATTTATGAAGGAGCTTAGCACAGAAGGAAGAAGCGACCTAGATATGGTACTTTCTGCATGGGAAGCTCGCGTGCATTCGCGTTCTTGGCTCAATATATTGCAGACATTGAGTGAGTCATTGCAACTGTGCTTACCATACTAGCGTATCTGTTCCCCAGGTAGTCACTGTCCAATGTAATGGTGCTTTTATACACAACAACCCAGTTACTTGTTCGTATGATTCATATGCACCCTTGATAAAAGCATTCCGAATGAATATGAAGCGGATATAGGCTAGGACTGAACACAAAGACGCCATGCCGAGATTCGAAATTGACCCACCGTAAACTAGTCATTGGCTAGATCGCGGCTATCCAACCCAGATGCTGATGCTCATTCAATATGTGAACACTCACTCAGTCTTCTTGTTAAACAAACAAAAAATTTTAACTAAAGGTTACTTGGAAGTGATCTGTTAAATTTTATTGCAACACTAATAAGAGATACAGTTGGAATCAAACGGAGTTCGTCTGTTATTAATGAGTAGTCTGGGAATCAGACTGTCATTAACTGCATATCATCCACATACGTTTTTAACTTCTGTACACAGTGTGACAATGTGAGAGGGCCTTTTAGAAATAGAGCATTAGATTTGAATTTACGCACGACTGACTATATCGATGGTGTATAATCTTGTGCTGACCAGAAGCCTAGCTCCACTGTGTGAGTCTGTGAAGCTAATTATTCGACTTCAAACAAACCTCTCTCTCAACGCAGTCGTTTGTGATTAACAATTAGGTTACCCAAACGCGTTGTGAGGAGACAGTAATCGCAGTCAGAAATGGTTCTCCGCAGACTTGATACAATATTTTATTTGTTGCAACCGAAATGCTTGATCAACAACAAAATCGTACTGTCTTCTAACCTTTGTTTACAGTCCACACAATAATGTACACCTAGACCTTTTGCTCGTAGGGTGGTTCAGGTTGATTGTTTGTTGCTTCATGCAAAAACGACATGAATAATAGTCAAAACAGTTTTGAATAAGCCCACCCCGTTACTTTTGCAACTTTAGTTTTGTGTGATAGACGTTTTCATTCCAGTCGGCATAAACGGATGCTATCGAGCAGTTAACTGGATAGTGGCTATGACTCCGCTCGAGAGGTTCAGACAACCTGAACATAACCAAAAAGCGTTTGCGCTCAAACATTCAGGCTTCCTTTTGGAGTGATGTTCAAAATAGAGTCCCAATAAGAGATACAACTATCCTGTCGTAATTAGTGTGAAGTCAGTGGAGCAGTGATCAGTACACACGTCTTAACATAGCGGTAGGAATTAATTCCCTGGTTGTGCAAACATGTACGCTAATGACGAACCCAAGAATTAGCAAGACTGGGGATAATAACTCTTTATAGTGAGGATACTTGAAGAGTCTAGCTGAGTGCAGAGTTTGTCACCAAATAGGAGCAGTGTTAAACACACCCGTCTACAGTTTCTTCTGATACACAGTTATGCCTGGTATCGGGTTAATGGAGCAGGAGTCCCTGTGCCTGAATCATGACCATGAAAACCGTAGGTTAATTCTAAGTCGGGACGATGAGATGCATCGTTGATGAGGTACAGGTTAGACGGGGTTCGTTTCATTTTGATAAAGGTCAGTCTAAAACGGAAAGTGAGTTGCGTTCGGTGATGACAATCGCACTTCTCAATGATACATCGTCTAATGAAAAATATGCCGTAGATGTAACAAGGTCTCTGAGATCAGAATGTCAGATAGGTCCTGATGGCAAGGCTTTCATTTAGATATGACATTACAATTATCATGCCACCATTCAGAACAACTGAACGACTTGAGTACTACTACAAATAATTGCGAGTGAATGTTTGAGTGTGAAACGATTCGTCCCTATCTGATACGGATTCACTGGGGCAACGGTCGGCCTACCCGTTTCACGGAAGCGACAATCAGAGTTTATTTCCCGGTCCTATCGAAATTATTGATGGATTGGAGAGTAGCTGCTACATCTGATTTTGGAACACAGAAAACCCGGCCAGTACTCACAGTCCAGCGTTCACGTGTGAAGAATTGATACGCAGAGGTTACGGTTCTATACACACAGTCCGCGGCGTTCATTCCCCAGTCAGATAAAATTCGTGCACAAAATAGATTCATTCTGACGAAGAATAAACTTTATACAAGTGCCATTCTCTTCTGACAGTAGAATCAGGCACACATATATGTGAAAACTGAAGTCACGAGTGAGTGGTTTGTGGGCTCCCACTGAGAAAAGACCCCGAGGGACAGTTGACTACCAAACAGTTGAAGCCAATAGACGTAAAATTTACACCAATTTATAATTTATTACACATCGTTAGATATGAAATCAGGAACTCAGTGCGCAATCACAAACAGGGCTCCCTTGTTCTCAAAACTTGATTAAATTGATTCCAGGCACGCTTCGACTACTATTATTATGTATTTTTTAAATGTATTTTTAAACATCGTAAGTGTTTGGTCAACAGTAAAAATCGGAATAAATCGTCTAAATTTTGTTTATAGTTTATAGTTTACTTTTTGCCTACAGACTGGTTTCGATAAAATCGTTGCTGTTTCATACAACTCATGAATAACATTTAATCTAACGATGAATAAACATGTTTTTTGCAACTTGTTTTTTTGTGATAAGCGTCCTCAACTCAGATGTACAAAAACATTTCTTCAAAATTATCACTGTTCTAAGGATGTTTTTATTTGTTTAGGAGCACAGAACCAGTAAAATCCACTTAATACGGGTTGGTTTAAACAAAAAGTATCGTATATTTTTGTTCATCTGGCGACCTGAAAACAAAGCGGACAATCGACTATTCATGATAAATAAACTGAAAGATTCAGCTGAATATTTTATTGTGGGAAAAAACGTTGCGATTAATTAAGTTTCGACCTCTAAATAGGGGTATTTTAACGGGTAGCCTAAATTTCAAAGAGCAATCCATCAAACCTGTTGCAGTTTTTTCCTAATCAAAGTAGATTCTACTTCAAATGACAGTCAACGAAAGCGAGAGATATGTAGATGGCACAATGATAGCTCGCGTGTAACTAGAATTGTTTTTTTATATATTTAAATCTAGCTAATCCTAAAGTTACATTATCAAACAGCTAACCTTAAACTGGATAAGACAATACGGGAGTTTCACAGTGACAGCACATTAAGCACAATTAGAAATTTTCTCTGATATACAATGATAGACGAGCCTGACAAGAATGCTTTGTCTCTAAACACTTTCAGTAGAATCAAACTGCAAGCACTTTACAGGTTGGCAGGTGACCGCCACAACATTAGTGGGTATTTATAGAAAAATTTAAACAACGGCAAAAACAGTTTATTTCGAACCCCAGTTTCAAGTGGATCAGTGTTTTAGAGATACAGCGAAAAATAAGGAAAAATTGCGATGTAATTAGCATAAGGAATTAGTTTCAGCATCAGTTATGACAAAAACATAACCACTGTTCATGAGGTCAACTATGCTATGTGAGGTGTAACCAGAAAGATACTTTCTGGTTTCTGAGATTTCCATTCTTACCAATCTGCTGAGAAACATCTCTTTTTGATACTGTAATCACCAAGGTGACTACCATTTCGTTACTCTCTGCTTTTCTATTCCATTCGGTTTCCACATATTGTTTTCTGCCTCGTTGTATAATTTCTGACCTGTGCTCCATTTAGTAAGATCACCTTTGTCGTGTTCAGACTGAACTGCTCGCCTATATTTGAAGTCAGAGCATTACTCACAAGCGATCGTGGCCAACTATACAATAGATGAGTTGAATCGGTCACACCAAATATAAGGTTATTCGGATGATTAGATTAGCACAACGCTGTGGTTATGCTTGTCGTATGAAAAAGGGCAATATCTAACAGGAAACAGTGGTTGTATCAATTTAGCCTAATCACCAAAGTGCAGCATGAATATGAGAACAACAACCAATAACGCGAGAATGATTTGGGTCAGTCGAACGTCAGACAAAAAATGATGAATCCCCGTGCGTGAGTATGCACATGACAGATGAGCGAGGGGCATGTTTGTCGGCAAGGAAGAAAACCCAGTCAAATGTGAGCGACTCAGCTCAGTCAACAAATATGAGGGTCACGGTTCACTTCTCGGTAGGAACAGGCGTAATTACCAATGACCTAACCTGGCACGAGCGATACAAAAATGGTGATTCGTTTCAAAAGGAGTCGATCAGGAAATTTCACTAAGAGCGAAGGCTATGACGAAAATTGACGTCCGGCAAACTACGAACATTCAAAATGGGTGACCGAAATACTAACAACTGTTAATCTATGAATGAATGTTTTTTAGGTAGTGAGCTTCCGATGAGCATTCACTTTTTACCTTAAGCTTACATGCAGTAAGGAAACAGTAGAATTTAAGTCCTCTGACTTCAAGATAAATCAAACCGAACAAAGAGTACTCTACGAAAGAGGTTATGTTTTTCGTACGTTTAATATATCTCGAGCTTTTTAGTGAGGTTCCACGGTTTACGCTGCCGGTATACAAGACGTGTTATTCAGATAGTGGTGGTCTTTGATTGTTACATCCAGTCACTGTATGATTCGCTAGGATGCACATGAACATCTATTTACAAAACTTTCATTACGTACAACCCCATCATTGACGACCATGGCACACAAACAAGAACAAAACCCAACAGTTTTTGTCCGTAAGTGATAAACACGTGTCACCCCCCCCCCCGGGAAGTTTCCCTTTTTTTAACATGGAGAGTCGGACGACAGGTTTATGCCCTCGTTGCCTGTGTGAGCGATATCAATTGCCAGTTTTGACCGTGCACCAACGCAGTGAAAGTTTTAACCGATGCAACCATAAAACTTGCTCTAAAAATCGGTGGGGATTTAAGATGTGGCGTTGCTAACGTTCATACTATCGTCATTTTCAATAACCACATAGGAAACGTGGTTTAGTTATCCGATGCCATTAGTTCCGTTCTCTTCTGACGATATATCACGTACATGTCACCTCAGCCGTAAGGTAGATAGACATGGTATACAACAGAGGTTTCCAGGCGGAGAATAACCAGAATAAATCGAAAAGGGTTTGCCTGCGAAATCTAGGTGACTGCGCTTATTTGGGGGCGATGTACAACTCATATATATCACAAACAAGTGTGTCTCGTGGCAGATCATTAGTTCCGTTTCATTTCATTGATGCATGCAATTGGCATGGAAGTTGATGAATATTTGCAATTTTAAAAATCATCTCAAATGGATTTATTAGGCACCGTTAATAGACGATGGTTGATCATAAACTGTACAGACAGTCATTATTCTAGGGGAACTTTTCATTAGCCATCTTCCTTGCTAGAGACGATTGATGAATTATGTCTGGTCCAATGGTGAAACATCTCTATCATAACGCGGCTGTACGTTGTGGAGGTAAATTATGAATGAAATATAAAGCATCTTTCCCAGTTACGAATTTGAATAGTGAAATCAGAAGACCGGTTTTGCAAGATGATAGTACCATTTCGTATGTTCTCATCAGTTGCTACATCAAAAATATTTAAACGAATTAGGTTCATAAATCAAGCCAGTGAAGTCTGTCATTGGTCAAAATCATGGCAGACGGAGAGTCAAGGTCAACAGTTTTTGCACACGGGCTTGCTAAGCATGACAAGTAGCGCCTCGAGTGACTTCAGGATGACAGGCTTGTGATAACGCATCGACGCACGGAAAGCGTTGGTCGGGTCGACCACATGTCCGGTCTCTAGCACGTGTCTGGCGATCGAAGAGGCTGGCTTGCGTTGTTTGGTGGGGTCGCGTCGGGTCACGCCACACAAGTCCTCGATATACTTGGGCACATGTTCCTTCATTCTAAGGCGCAAGGATCGATCAGTTCTGCCAATGTAAACGTCATCGCAACTGCAGGTGAATTGGTAGATACAATGTGAAGTGGACAGTTCTGAAATCCGAGTCTTAGTGTGAGGAAGTGTGAATGATTTAAAGCGACTGAGTAAACACACTGTAGTTGCATTGTACATACGCTGAATGACCTGCCAGTCGTCGCGTTAGAAACGGCATATTTTTATCTCCTTTGTACGGTAACTGCATGTACATCGGCTTCTTTGAAACAGGCGCTTCTTGTGGGTTTACTCCTTTTCGTTTGGTGTGGAAGTCAATGAAACCCAGAGGATAACCGTTGGAGACCAGGGTCTCACGAATAAATTTCAACTTTGTGTCTAGTATATCACCTGTACATATAGTTCGTGCTCTGTGAAAGAGACGACGAACTAACGAACGTTTGTGTTGTATGAGTGACTGTTGAATTTCAAATATTGTCTTCCCCAGGTGGACTTACGGTGTACTGATCGACAGTGTACCATCCTTCCGTCGCTTGATGCTGATATCCAGAAAGACGAGTGTCTTCTTTTTCGAATTCAGACGATAGCGTTTAATTTTGGTGCGCAGAGTTCAATAAATCCAATAGTTTTTTATTGTCTCTTTGTCTTGTGCGAATATGATTATGTCATCAACATATCGACAATAAATCGGATGTCATGTAGTGTATTCGCGAGACGGAGTTCAATCATAGACATAAATAATTCAGCTAAACTTGGTCCTAGAGGGCTACCCATCGCAATCCCATCTATCTGTTTAAATCCTATGTTTTGAAAATAAAATTTGATATTTTTAGTATACAATAATATCAAAGGCTTCAAGATATTGGCTGGGACATGAAGCTTTATGTTACGAACTAGTGCAAAGTCACCGATATGGTAGACCGTCTCCCTTAATGGCACATTTGTGAAGAGCGAATTTACATCAAGGGAACACAGTTTTCCTTTCAAGTCAGTATTATCTAGAATGTTATACATCTCAAACGTGTCTTTCAGGCAGAATTAGGAGGCGAGTGTGCACAATGGCTGTAAAACACTCACTAACCACTTGGCCAGTTTGTGATAAGGCGAACCTGTCATCGCAAGGATTGGCCGCAAAGGCGTCTGCGGTTTGGTAAGCCATATAGCTGCGAGGTCATACTACCGATAGGTTTCATATAGTTGTACGGTTATGTAACCATGTAAAAGTAGAATCTGCAACTCACGGCAAATGTGTTTCTCCACCAGCATTATGTTATCTGGTTTGTTGTCCGGCAGAAACTTCGTGTTATCTGAAAGGATGACATTCATGTTCTCCACACATTGTTGTTTGTCCATCACCACAGCTCCGAACCCCTTGTCGGATTTGAAAACAATTACATCCTTCCAGTTTGATAGTTCTTTGAGGGCTTGATAGTGTTCACTCCTGAGTAAACATTTTTGTTGGATGGAAGTATTCAAAAAATGTGATAAATCCACCATTTTGACCTTAAACCAATTGTGGTTGTCCTCAGATGTGGGCGCCAGCTCTCTCAATTTATCACATAGGTTTTCGAATTGTACTTGCACCTCCGAAGTGTCAGTAATATTATGCGGGTGTTTGAATTGAAGATCAGGAGAAAGTAATTTCAATTGTGGGCGCGAAAGAGCCTTTGAAGAGAGATTTACTACTAATTTGTGTGGATCACTGGGAAATATGTCATTCAGTTTGATAGAGGACAATGATCTTTGTAAGTGTACCATGCTAGAGTTCCGAGTACGTTTGATAGCTTGACTACAGAAGTTTGAGAATTTAATGCGCGAAACGATCGACAGGGTGTCCAACGGTGGCAAATACTTCAGTTGAGTTCCCAGCAATTCTGTCAATTTATCACCAGTGGACTCGATATGCGATTCATTCAGGCGTTTGGGATTGAACAAGGTAAATGAAATAATTTACCATCTTGTCAAATTAAAACCAAAACGATGTATTGTATCGCTTTAAACTCTAGTAGGCAAAATGCTTGGGAAATTCTATCTTTTCCTAAGGAAGCTATAGGTTCAGGTTCACAGAATTTCGCCTCATTAAGTAACCGAAACAAAGCTGTTCCAATTTGTCATACTAAGTTGCTTCATGTCAGCCTTTGATGTCCCATATTCATGGTGAGTCGGTAATTCATTTTGAGCCATACATTTCAATTATATACTGTGGCATTGTGAACACCCTTGGTCCTGTGTAGATCTTCCAGCGTTATACTGATACAAGATGGCCCTCAGTAGCCTTCACAAAAGTCTTGGCATAATGAAATATTTAAGAGTGAAGACTCAAATGCACACCTGTGGAGGCTTGGGAAACACCTACAAGTTAGTATGAAGACGTAAGAGAGGAAAAATATGTGTAACTGGATACTGCCTTAAGGTTCATATAGTGGGAACTTTGCTGGCTGCTATGCCAACTTACGATAGCCAAGTTCAAGGTTAGCCTTTGATCAGTTCAGCACATTGCATAACGGCACTCCACTGTTGCGAGTTCCAGCTCACATTCCCGTGAGCTTTTTGTGACCAAGTTGTGCCTGTCCAATGGCTAAGTGTAGGTTTCACATAACGGGATAAGTAATGCACACTGGCAGTTGGTAACAGTACCGGAATGATGGAAATGGCGGACGTTTACAAAACGAGGTTGACTGTACTAATACTTTCAGACTTCAGGTTTCAATGAATTCGGGCTGCGCTCTTCAGACAGGCAGGAATCGATGGCGTTTCCGTTAAACCGGATCCTTCAATGAAAGCCAAATGTCAGAAACCGCGACATCCTTAAATACAAAAGAGATAAAGAAGAATGTTTTGCGGGTGTTGCGATCAGATCTTTATGGTTCTACCCGTAACTTGAGTAAAAAGCTTCTACTGGTTAACGGTCAATACAACAGACAATTGGAACAGTAGCTACGAAGTCAAGGTTGTTTCCAGCAAAACGAAGTCTTGGCTCTGTCGGTCATGGTTGAATTGAGCGTTTCCGTAACCTTGGAACCGTCGAAGTGGACTTATCGGATGACCCGTAAAATTGCCTAATGTAACTGTGCCAGATTTATTTCATAGAACATACCCAAGTTTGTGGGCTACAGTCCACAACCTCAATCCGATGGCGAACCGCGGGAAAATGCACTAAGAACAAATCAATGGTGTAGCTAACGGTTCTCCTCTTAATACATTTCATACCGACTATAGGAAAATCGACCGATTGGCGCTTGATACAATCGAACCGATAACAAAAGCGAACATTTATTTCAGCATGCCAGAATCGTCTATCAAAGTGTGTTAGGCTTTATATAAAAAATGCTGAGAAAAGTAAATGGTTCAACTTGCAGAATATTTTAACGACGTTGCTTGGGAGCATAAAATAGCCTATTTAAGAACTGTATGTAATATGGTATGTCAACATGTAGTAATCAAACTCGTTGGATTAACGGCAAGTAATAAACCACCTCGGATACAATATCAGCCTCGATGTGGTGGAAATAGAAGACCGAGAGCTGTGAATGAAGTTGCAATTTTTGTTCTGAGCCACAAGCATTGTTGTGAAGCAATTGGTTAGATGACATGAAACAAGGTTGCATCAATCACATTATGCTTTTCTTCCGTGCGAATCGTGGAGGACTTTTCCGATTGATGGTTTCTGGACCAACATCAGGGCAATCAGCACACTCACAACTGGTTTCAGTCGTGCATTTACAACCGGGGGATCCAAAACAATAACGGTTTAAGGCCTGTGACCACGCTGTCCTGGAAGTTTAAATTATCACATAACCACTTTTCTTAATCTATTCAGTTTAAACCGACCTGGTTACATGAGTAAACGACGACGTTACAAAACACCCACCACAACGAACCGAAGGCAGGCGGTGCCTGGCTTTAATCTCAACAAAGTTCGACGCCACCTAGATGCCACAATCCACTGCATACATATAGCACTGGATGGACTAAAGGCAAACGATGAACCCCGACATTACAATCCGTCACACTGACAGTCAAAAGCTCTCAGCAATCCGAGTCGTAAACGGATTTCCGACTCTTTCCCATCACACACATTTGTCGTAGCTTTTCGGATGTTTGTATAAGCCTAACTATTTTTCCGGACTTAAATCTCTGCCCTTGATAAACGGTCCGTGAAGGTCACTCTGCCTTATTTTGCATAGACTATTAGGCTTTGTCACATATTGGACATCTATATGACAACATTTTCTGGGGCATGCACACACACACACGGTCCGTTTACTCACACTACTAAACACCCCCGTAAGCCATAATAGGCAACCTGTACAGTGTCCTGAAATTCCTTCCCAAGGGATAGCACCGACAAACGCACACCATACAGTGTGCGTGGTTTCACGGAAGGTGTGACAACGGTGTCACATCGTTCAGCCCTACTGCTACGAAGTCATCCGGTCGAAACTGATCATTTTTCCATCTGCTGTGAACTGTAAAAATGTGATGCGGAACACAACTGTACCGTCTCACAACTGCAGTTTCTCGCCTAAACACGGCGGAAACAGACCAATCCAATAAACCTTAATCGGCCAAACGACAGCTAGTAAGCCTTATGTTAACGTATCTCCAGTTACCTGCAAAAATCTGTCCGAAGTTGCTGAGTAGATAGTATATAAAACGAGTATCTCCAATCAAAATCAGTTATCAAGACCAGTGTATGCGGAAATTAGTATTAAATTTTACTTTACTATATCAAGCCCTATTGAGTTCATATAAAAGCATTCTTTATAATGAAATGGGAGGACCTCAAACAAAGTGGTTCCAATAACTAAACAAAACACATATAATGGCCGCTTTTAGGCGTTCCATACTGAATTCGATGTCTACAGTATCTCCAGAGAAAAGAATTCCGTGATGTAGGTACTTTGGTTGCCGTTTTGTTTCCTTGTGAGACAAGTGACTTTCCTGGTGTCAGTAATTTCCCCCTGCATTTTTGGGCTTCGTGCAGCAATTATTGAAGGAATGAAAAACTGCTGAAAAGGTATTGACGAACAAATTGTGTATACGGTACCGTTTCAGGAAAAACCAATTTATTGAAATGGGACGTTTTAGAAAATTCGAGATGATCTTTTGAGCGACAGTGATATACTTATTTGTATTCGTCGAAATACACGTTGGAAACTAACTAGAAGTTCGAAAGCAATATCTAACTGCATGAGGTATGTGGAGTTACAGCTTCACTTTGATTGATGAGCCCGACAAAAAGCTGATTTATTCAATGAATTGCATGAAGAATTTGGGAAGTCATCATCATATACAAAACCACACCAGTGGTTCAGGCAGAAGAATAAAATTAGTTGTCGCTAGTTAACGAATATAAAAGAACTAACTGGTCTTTACGATCAAGTCGCCACCGCTCATCAACTAGAGTCACGTGAACAGTGCTACAACTGAACTTCCGTTGATTGAGATTCATCAGCTGATTCAAGTAGAACCGAATTTCAAAGTTTACATTTGACTGGACTCCCGAAATAGCCTCTTAGCTCAGAAAGGGTGGCGGTACATAGATAAACCTAACACGGCAGTCCATCACCAAAACGAGTTGGTGAACACCGAATACATAGTGGGATAGTTGAGGGACGGAGTGTCAACGTAGTACTTTCAGGCTCTTGACGTGGTTTTGCAACTCAGCTGGCAGGGTACATGCAACGTGAGGGAATGTGGCTCACGTCCCTCGTTCGAATTTAGCCGGAGCCCGGATTTTTCAAAAGTGGTTCACTTTACAACCTCAGAAATGAATACTAGTGTTCAGAATTCCAGCGTATATCGGCAGTTATGTCCATTTAACAGATTGATGGGCACTACAAGCCACAATGTGAACGGGTGAGTAATCTGATGAAAACAGAAGCTAGGTTGTTTGAATCGGCAGCCCATAGACATGTCACCTATTCAATTCAAATCAAAGTCAGTACTTTACAACTTCAGATTTTTTTTAACTGTTTAGGATGATGCACAATTGCTTAAACGGTTCGAGAGCATTTTGTGCATACAAACCCACACAGAATTTCGACGGGATTACACGTTTAACACAACAAAACAAAATGATCACAAACGACAATCTTTCGGTTTTAGAATCAGGTGGGAGCTGATTGCCATGTAGGTTCACATGGGGTGAGAAGCTGTTAGGCTGCTAGTTGATTTTAACGTATTCTGACATATACCTCACCAGGTTAAGTTTGACGAGTATGAAACTATCTTGCTTCGATCCAGCGTCCATGCGACAAAACAGTAAATTAGCTTGAGGCAGACTATTAAAATTAGGAGATTGAGAGCAGATAATATTATTTGAGAAACACTTTTTTGGATGGCTCTTGGCTAGGAAATCACAAACAAAACCTGCACAACAATCACATGACCAAACCGACGGATACATTTGTTTCATGAAGAAATTAGCTCAAAACTCGTAATAACAGCGGACAGGTACGTCATTGTTAACCATCATGCGTCCGACTTCAGTTCTGCCAAAACCGAAAATATAAACTTCCAAGAATAGAAAGATTCAAACGGTAACAAAATCTTGACTGTTTTTCCGATCAGATGAGAATATCGGCTTAAGATTGTGAATCAATAAGCTGACAAATAATATTTAAAAAACAACAGTATGAACTAGCTCAGATGCTATTCCACAACTGCTTTCAGGTGCGTAACGTCGTCGTTTGAGAATGGATTGATGTTCCATTCATGTTTCGTTAGTTAAAACAACAGGAATAATTGAGTGAACAATGAAACAAGATCTCGCAGCATCTTCTGAATCTGTCGATTTATCATAATTTTGTGGGAAAGTAATAGCACCTGGGATGCTGTCTGGCTATGAATTGTTTGTTTTACTTTTTTCAGCGCTATTGACCAACTACACTCAATGAACATTAGAAGAGAAAAGAGGAAAATATTTTCTTACATATTGTTCTGTTCTGTGAGTTCTGTTATACAGCTGTCAACATAGTTATTGAAGCGAATGCAGATATTTTATTTCTGTCTACAACTTCATATTAACAATTTACTAGTTTAGAACTATAAAACAATCAACGTTTTTTTAAAATTAAATACAGCCGAGCTATTACCAAGCCCTGAATTAAAATGACTTAATTGCTGCATATTTGAATTATGGGAAAAAACAAACGGTCCATAGAAAAGAACTGTGAAAAGTCGTGTTGCAAACAGTTATTGTATAAAACGCATATGCTAATTACACGTTGGGGTCAATTATCCTTAAACTGAATCAACAGCTAAGTAATTTGTTAATACAGTGTAATTTCTTTTACATACAACGTACATAAGTTACGTAAGCTTGTGCAACAGATAGTAACATCTTTTAGATGAGCTGACATACGTCATTTTATACGTGCTGTAAAATCGGAACTGAGAGAGGTAAACGAGCCATGAAGACCCCACGATTGGATGTGAAAACAGAATCCACTAAAAAGTGCATCGAATTATGAAGAACAACTGTGCAGGCAAATGTAGGAGAGCCCTTAACCAACTTGTACAGAGTGAAGTTGCATTTGAAGAGTAGATCAGATGTTACAATCTTGCTACAGTTATCATAAAGGATGACTGGTTGTCTGATCCTCCAGAAAATCAGAAGATGAATTCAAAGCTCCTTCACAATGAAGTCACAACACACACCAGGAATCAGGCTTGCATGTTACAACTTCGGACCCAAGTTGGATTTAGCAACACACACCGCGAATGTGAGCGGTTTGGCATCAGGAGTAACTCTGAACAACGAGGGGGAGGGAGGTTGATTCAAATAAATTGTTCAAACTCCTGGTGTTGCAAGTCAGGAACAGATCAGAGAAGAATCTGGCAAACAAGCCATCCAGACCAGAGTTAAAATCCTCACTCGACATTGAAATTGTGACGCGACATTAATAAAATATAAGATGTATTACTGGTAAGTAGTTTGCCAGATTTATGTTTTTAGATGAAACCCAATTGTGAAAAGTCACGGCTTCGACTCAACAATGGCGTTGGTGGATTCCAGCGTGAACTGTTCGAGAAATCCTGCCGAGGCAGTCGATCCCCTGAATCATTGAGTGGATTTCATATGAGACAGTGTGACGGGTGGGTAATCGAGTCCAAATATGAAATTTCCGAGCTCCCGGCTTGGGTTCGTAACTCAGCCGATCGAACGCTCGCCGCGTTGAGGCATGATGTTTCTGTCGCTGGTTCGAATCCAGCTGAAGCCCTGACTTTCCACAATTGGGTCTCATCTGAAAATCACTCGAATTTGATCACAGTTGTCGCATTCCAGTGGACATTTCAGTCAGTCCATTTTGAAAAGAAAACCTATACTCGGGTTTCGATCTTGTTAGGGGGCATGTTCTTGCCGGGGGCCGGAACTTGAACCCCGACTAGACAACCGTGTTGACTACTGCGCCAGTGTCTTCATTAAACACGACTGAATTATCACATGCAAACGCTTGAACACATCCACTTGTGACTAATTCAGAGACTGTCTGGTCATCTCTGCAGAGGACAGTAACTGTCCCATTGAGTATAGTCGATGATCCTGCGACAAGAACATTTTCGTAAGTGATGTTCAATTCATACTGGCCGAACTCTGCTATTTACAGTTACCCAAAATATCGTTACTCAAGTTACATCCATTTTCATTCAGTTTTTCCTCACACTAATCAAATATCCAACATAACTTGATCTCCGGCAATCACAGGGACAAGAACGCGCACAATTCTTCCTTCTGTGTACCTGTACGAACACGAACAGCGATTATTCATTCGAACCTTGATGATGCATACTAAGTATGACCACGAAAGTATTACCTTAGCACAAGCTTTTTTCTGGAAGAATTTGTGCAAAGAGCAACAATTGTCTCAACGGCATCGAAGTGTTGTTGCCATTGTACTTAACGGTCATAAGGGGATGTTGTCATTACTGAGCATTCATAGTCGAAGATAACTTGGTTCCCGTCAACCACAAATGAAGCGTTGAAGATCCAGCTTAAGTTATTAGCTCCGCTGATAGTAGGACACAAGCTGTTTTCGAAGTACACGGTTTGTGACACTGATTTCAAAGCAATTTAACCATGGATTTTCCCCTTGGACTGCTTTAAAAGTAACCCTGCAATTCTAATCAACAGTCAGAACTCCAACTGAAAGCGACCGCTCAATGTAACATCAATGTTAAACTAACTGGAACTAGTGAAGTTAAGACCATTCGACAATTTCACTGAAGGCTACCCCGCAATACCCAAAGAAGGAAATCGGTATTTGTTCACCATTAAATTTACACCGATCGATATGCCTCGCAGATTACCATTGGGATACCTACAACGTATCGGTTTATGTAAACTGATAGGCTTTCACTGAACATGTGGAGTAAGCCGCTCACAATGGCAATCCATTAAATGGTTCAAAGCCAATCAATCGTCGCCCTAATCCGAGCTACGTTTTAACCAACCTAGGCTTTGAATATAGCAATTACATAGTCACCTTCAATTTTCAGCCAAGCCGCACATGGTTTAAAATGAAAAACAGTGAACCAAAACAGAACGAAAACTTGAATGCCATAGTTAGTCCGCTAGCAACTGAGCATCGATTTCGTAAATAATTCTATAGCTACGCACAAAAGAGGGTGGTAGTGTCGGATTTCGATCACTTGTGCATACCATAAGAGATGTTTGTTTCGAGACAACAGAGAGATGATGTGAAATAACCGGTACCCGAAAGAGCCAAATCGAAGTTCATTGTTATATATCAATGGGGATGCAAAGCATCCTACACAAGCAGGACTGCCCACCAGAGTAACGGAGCATATCCCGAAGTGAGTCGTACAACAGGCAACGTAAACGCATCACAGCCAAGCACAAAGGTAATAACAAAAACGGTAAAGTATGAACTGGAACGCCCGTTGTTACTATTGACATCCAATGTGAGCTTCATATATGGGCACAGTGCATATCGTCAAGTTGGTGTGATGAGTAGTTCAATTGGCTCGCTTTTGGCTGACATCACCCATCAAACTAGAAACGCAAGTCACAGACAAACTAGACAACATGACGCTTGACAACAGAAATGTTCATTACATTCTACTAACCACGGATAGATTTGAGATAAGATTTATTTGTCCAACAGTTTATATTCGCATACATTATCGATGTTAGTGAGGGTAACAGTCGGCTACCGTTCTTGTACATCAGGAAGAGTTAGAGAACAGGCGCATCGACACATTGGGTTGTTGAAAGAAAACATGAAGATCTTAGTCTTCATTTAGACGGCTTCTCTTCACACATATATAAAAGAGGATTCGTATGTAGACTATGTGACACCAAGTGTCAGTTTGCGACATAAGCCGAATCGTTTAGAACAGACTTTTCTAAAGAGGTTCAGTAAGACCAATGTGCAAATTAACCCGTCACCAACTGCTTCCAGGAAAACAGCAGTTTTACATTTGTCGTTGTGAGGAGTCATCGTCAGTTAAGTGAGCGGCGATTGCTGTTTACTCTTGCTCGTGTGTTCAATGCTGCCAGCTATGATTTGTGGAATCGTTCGCCTCCGTGAACCTACAATCGAAACAGACAATAACTGATTTTGCCATGTCGAGCGCAAGTTAGGAATAGCAGTGTGAATACGGGATATCTTACGTTGACAGAACTGAATGTCAGCTTGGAACGGAGGTGGCGGAGCATAGACCCAACACATGGTTAAACAATAAGGCTGCATGACGACCATTAGCCGAGAGGAACTAAGGTTATCGATCGCGGATAATCATCTAATGCCGCAACATGTGGCTGAACAAACAGAGTAGGTAGTAAATTTTACCGCACGCACGAAATGAACGTCATCCGATAACACTACCCTGTTTTGTACATAGAAAAAGAAATACCTGAGAAACTGATGCCGTTTTCGTAGCGAATGAACTGTGCTCTTTGTGTTTAACAAATCTGCACGAACATCTTTTTGGGACATTTGCAAGAAACAACTCTAGAGACGTAGCGAAATTCGTTCGAGCACAAACCGTGTATTGTCAAACTTCTGTGTTCTTTATTTAAATTCGAAACGGAAAATAGTTAAATTGATTCTCACCACCGGATCTTATCCTAATGACTGACTGAATAAGAAAACACTTTGGTTAGTACCAAACACGCGAGATTTTTCAAGTTGTCTTTGGTTATTGGACCAATCTTCAATAAAAACGGCTCTGTTTGCCATGTATCCGGCTAGCTTCCTGTCGTGCGCTGAGAAATTCGTGAACGTATGATAATGGGGTTGGAACCAGCAGTGACAAAGTTCCCGGTAAGCCTCTGGGTGACTTGGTAACCAAGGGTACAAAAGCAGTTTGGTTGCCAAGTCTTTTTCCTCATAGTAATTCGAACAATTAACACGCACCGATGAGCGGAAAAATTGGCGCGTGCAGTGCACAAAGCCTTATAATTGACCAATAATAAACAACTGCGTTGTTTTTAAGGATTAATTTTCCAAAGAACAAAAAAAGCAAGCATTTGTAAGTTTTATAAACCAGCCAGTTAGAAATCTGCAGTAGCACCGCATAGGTGCTAGCAAAATGTGAGAATTTGAGCGAAAAGTGATAAGGTGTCGATGACTGTATATATTTCGGCGTGCACGAATTAATTCACCTTCTTTAGGCAGTAATATTATTCTGACCTCGAATTCACGGGATTTGGCCGGATGACCAAGTTGACAAGATTAACAAACCATTTCGAAAAGAAGCATTAGATTCGAGTTTCATTCCTGTTAGAGCTTGTCAACAGTGCATATCCTTGAAACGGCCGGGACTAGGACTACGGTCACGCTTTCATGAGGCAACCGTACCGACCGCTGCGCCAATGACTGAATCATATGCAAACGCTCAGTCACATTCACCTGAGTTATGTGACAGCTGCGATCAACTGCGAGTGATGTTCAATTTATATGAAAACCAAAATCCCCTACTACTCACCGGTAATCAAAATACCGCTCAACAGGTTAATTTCCGTGATTTCAACTTAGAGAGAGAGGTCCTAGTCATGGGGTCATCGACTGGAGTTAACAAGACAGTTACTGTGTATCCTATCGAGACGACTGGACAACCTGACCATTAATCACAAGCGAATGTGGCTGAGCGTTTACATACAATGATTCAGCCGTCTCTAATGTGAGGTCAATGGCGCAGTGATCAACACGGTTGCCTAATAAAAGCGTGGCCGGAGTTCTAGTCCCGGCCGTGGCAGAGATATGTACTACTGACGAGCTGTAACAAGAGCGGAACTCGAGCTTAGTGCACTTTCTCGAAGGATACTGGCTTGAAAGTCTATCTGAATGCGAAGTCTGTGATCAATCTTGTTTGGTGTTTAATTTATATTTTAAAAAATCCCTTACTGCTCGTCGAGATTAACAACCTAAAAGCATCATAATCTACACATTTCACAAATCACCTGAATCCAAGGTTACAGGGTTTCCTTATCAGCACAACTGCCAACCAGGAAGTGCTTGGATGACCGATCGTATAATCGAGAATCTAGTTATTGGATAAGATGTATGAGATCAATCCGGTGTATGCTTGACAATGGGTATCTCGAATGAACAAACTCGTGAGTCTCACTGGCATGACCATAGCATGTTTGACTGAATGTACTCCACGATATAAGGAAATTTTAAATTCTCAATAGCCGCCGAGGCACTTTTGGCCGTATCGGTTGAGGATACATAACTTCACAGTAAACGCCGAAATGTACGTGTACGAGAAAGGTGATATTTGAGTTCTAATATGAACGGAAGACTACCGGATTAATCCCAATAAAAGAGTCCGCTCCGACAGCCCTTATCGAATCTCCGTTCGTTGAAGCGGTAAAAGGATTTATATGAGTATAATATTCAAAAAAATAGAGACAGCTACCTTCTTCAAGTAAATTGTCCGGAACATCGTAGTATGGATACAGACCTCGAGACAAAATTATCTAGTCGGCAGATTTTTCCTTAAACATCTGCGTCAATAACAATTTGTAAGCAACTGCTTATTGCAACAAATTTAAAAATACATTTGAAAAGCCGTTGAATCAATTCCGATTGAATAGTCTTTACGAACAATAAAAAGTGCATAAGAGCACGAAAATTACCTACAAAACATACCCCCGCCCAGGTTGATCATATGCCTTCGGGATGGCGCGTCAGGTCAACCTTATCGGATCTACAAACGTCCGCTGTTTTGAGAACTGAGTATATCGCCATTCGTAGTTAGCGGACTGCTTTCTGGACCTGACAAACCCTATTCGAATAACACTCCATTTGGCACATGTCCTGCCCACACCATGCCACGAAGGCAGGAAGTGATCGATCGGGAATGAGGGAACATCTTAGCGTTGGGACAAACGCAGTTAAGCATAATAAAATCTTCTCGTATGTCCCCTAGGATACCTTTCATTTTAGACTCATAATCAGTCTTGTTCATGATGACTGTACCGGAACCTTTGCTTGGTTGAAGGAAAACCACATCTCTCACTTCTCGCAGTGGTTTCAGGGCTTGATAATCTTCAGATATCAAACAGCAATGTTGACGAACAGGTGACGTCAGGAAATGGTGCGAAATATCTACTAGCTTCACGCGGAACGATCCTTCGTTGTCCAGTGACGTTACAGAGACCTTCTATTTGACCACACAGATTCTCAAATTGCACATGTGTTTGTAACCGCTCGATGTTTTTTGGGAGGAGTTTTAAATTTCAGTTTGAGAGATAGAACCTTCAATTATGTCGGCGTAAACTGATTTGACGATAGGTTCTGTACGTGTTTCAAGTCATCTGTAGGAAGGAAGCAATCCTTAACCGAACGTGACAAAGTTCCTGGAAGAATGTGTACAATCTTGGTTCTAGTATTCTTCAGTATGATTCTAACAAAATTCTCAAACTTTATATGGCATATCAACGACAGACTGTTAAGTGCAGATGTAAAACGTCGTTGAGTCTCTAGATATTTGTTCAGCCTTTCGTGTGGAGCCTCGATATGAGAAGTTGCTAACCTGACAAAATTCGCATTGTTCCTCGACAATTTTTCATTCAACAGCCAACGGTAAAATAACGATGGGAATCGGTATGATCTCACGCATTCTTCATAAAACCAAATACTTGAACATTCTGCAGTCGTCTTACACCGCAATGTCACCAATCTGTCCAACGCCCGTGCTGTATGCGCAGGGAGTCTGCTTGAAAAATCTAAGACACTGAGTTCCCTTGATCCAGTTCACCAATAACGACAGAAGACATACGGTTGATAACATTTTGATAGGGAAACAGATCTCAAAAAACCGCCTAAAACCTCCACGGATTTAGGGATGTTGCTACGTGCTAATTTAGGAGGTACACGCGGTGCAAATGGGACGGAGATCAATCTTATCAATTCGAGACAAACAACGAACGGATTCCCAAGACAATAAGAAGTACATATGAACTCAGGTGGAGTCGCAAACTCAGTCTGCGTAAAAACTGTGCGGTGGACGCTGAGTAAGGCCCCAGTGAAGAACCATAAAACAATTAACATAAATATCTCGCTGAATCACTGTCAAATATAAAATCGTTTGTTGTGGGCTGGAATTCGTTTGTCTTGGTATTCCGTCAGTGATGTGAAACACTAATCTGGATGGACCAGATACATGAAGAAAGTATTGGCCAGATATTCAAAAGCAATAAGCATGGATCAGTAAAAGAACCAACCAGTGACGTTCACTGATCGTACGGGAAGCGTCGCCACCTGGCAATTGGCCAGATAAAGTGAGAATCAAGCTAACAAAACTTACATTCATAAGCGGGAGATTTTTTGGTCATTCACCTCCTTCAAACTGACAAAAAACCGTGATTCTACATCGTGATAACTTCACATTCATTTATCGTACATTACGGAGATATGGCTGCTTTTCGTAGGAACGATAAAGTCTTTCTCCCCTTCAAATCAATTAGTGCACTTTTTCGTGGTATAACAGTGACGAGTGCAAAATAAAGTGTTAGCCACATGGGTCTTAGGTAAGTAGCCAACGTCCAGATCACGGACAGTGCAGCCGAGCAGCTACAACGTGGAATAAATGCTGTAGCATATCCGGTTCTCAAAAGTGACTGACGTCTAAGTAATTAGATAATGCTGGACCAGCGCACCGGCTTGAGAACACCATAATAACCTGGACTGGCTGCATAAGTTTACTGTGGCTAAATTTTACGCACAATCCATTTTCCATTCACAAAATTTTCGGTTCACAGCCTTCTAACAACAAGTGCCCGCTTGTTGCAAAAAACGAACGGAGTGGCCATATTATGTTGGCACAGTGTGTGCAGCAGATGAATACCTTGTAACTGTTCCCACATTGATAGCTTGATGATCCATACATGATCCGATTTGTAGTATCTTATAATCACAGAGAGATCATGCGCAGTGTTCTTCGAAATACATAAGATGTCCTATTGTACTGACTTGATGAACAAACGTAACTACCATGTTCAACAAGTTTGTGTAGAAAGGCAGTTAGGCAACCATCATCCTACTGTGATCGTCAATAGACGCCAGAAAGCGACGGTAATCTGATGTCATGATTAAACATGTGGAAATATGCCAATAACTTACCAACTGGGTTTGCACTAATTACGATGTGCGGCGTCAGCAGACGATTCTTGAAATCAGGACTTATTGTAATCATGACCGCGAAGGAACAACATTCAGATGTGTCCCACATGATGTATTGTTCTGTCATTCTCCATCGACTTTATATAATTATGTTCAAACCAGCTAGTCAACAAAAAAAACTTCAATTGAAATAGATGTCACAAAACAAAAAGATGGGCAAAGTCAATGTGTTGAATTCCTGTGAGACCCCTAATATTAGAGGACAGCGCAGTAGACGACTCGAGAGAACGTTTTCCACGTTTAATTAACACCTTAGTGATACGCACAAATAGGCACTACTTGCATTAACATTCGTAATCCCCCGAGGGCTCAGAAACGAACACACTGCATGTGGATGACTTGTATTTTCAACCCACCACCAATCACTCGGCAGCTTAGAATCGTCATCTTGATGCTACCATTCTCACAAGTTACGATTAATAACAAGTGTCTTAACCATTACCTCAAACGCAATGCGCAAGGTAGTAGTTTCTGTTCGACGACCACAAGCGAATCAAAAACATACGGATTAAGGTGAAATTGATTCAGCGACCAGTAATGTGAAACATTATGATGTAACAGAAGACTCGAATGCTTCGAATAGATACCCTGTTCTATATAACTAGTCCCCTGGACTACCGATGAATTTGGAGCCTGCGCCAATCATACCACCATATGCATGTGCACGTATCGGTGTGATCACAAGTGGATTGATTATCGACGTTTGATAACAACAAATGTAAGTGGATCGCGAAGGACGTGTGTCGTACCACAGACTGGATTCTGTGGTGATTACAGATGTCGGCCTGAAGAACTGGACCGAGAAGTAGGTGATCCCAGTCTAACACGAGTGTAATCTAGTACAATTGCAAAACCAATGTCAGCCTGACAACAAAAGGTGTTCCTCAGCTAAAATCGTGGTGCACCCCCGTTGCGTCCTGGTGAAAACGACCAGAATAAAACTAGCTCGTAAGTTTGAAATGATCTCTTCAAAAACCTACATTTAAGCTTAGCAGCGTTATCAGAAGAAAGCAAATTCAACAAGAAAGTGTAACATTCTCATCTTCGGATGACGAGTGTCATGCTGTGTGCTTGCTGGATAAGAAAATATCTCACCAGTAAACAGCAATGTATAGGAAACGTTGGTAACATCCCTCAGGTGACAATTTATGAACTATCTGTTTCTCCAATGTAGGTTACCTCTATGAAGACTTAATCATGTACATCGAAAAGGAGCAACACAGGCCCAGTTACACACATCGATTCATTGGGAAACCTTCAGTTTCTGTTATAATGAACTCCCTATGGTCTGATAAAAGTAATACGACAAAAACAATCATGCCGAGTTTGCGCGACGATACAGGAGTCAGAACGAACCACTTAGGTACACAACGGATTGATGAATGACTCGAACAGCTGCGTAGATAAAAATTGTGTATGTGAACCTTATCAAAGAACCGATTGTGTTAGCTGCGATTAAAAGAGTAAATGCAGTCAATGTGTGTAAACCAGAAAAAATAGAACAACAGCGTAGTTGTCTCTAGTGTAAAAGGAAAAAATCAAGAGTGTAAACACGGTACGGTAATTATTAAGTTTCTGAATCACTCAGTTCAACCGAATCACTATCTTCATCCTCTTCTTTGTCCGGAGAATCCTCTCCGTTCGCCAGCTGACCATCACCTGGCCTCAATCCAGGGTCATCCAGTTCACATTCGTCGTCACATCCATTGTCAAGATCAGAGTCAATCGAACCGGGATCTACATTCCCAGCAGGCAGAGACTGCGAATAGCTTGCCCGGTCAGAAAGTAGACTCGCACGAGTCGTTCTGTCTGAGATAGAACTCGTTTGCCTTTGATTCCAAGAATGATTCGCTACCACCGCATCTTCCTCCTCTTCCTCTTCGTCCTCTTTATCATCATCATCATCAGGCAGTTCGACGCCGTGGATGTCACGGTTCTTTAGCGTGCCTAGCCAAAATGCCTCCGCACACTGATGCTGGGAAAGCAAGATCTACAATGTGTGTTCGGAAGTATTTATAAAGCACTGTCAGTCAACTGAAATAAAAAACAGAATATCGTGGCTAATTTCCTAATAAAGGATGTTAGTAAAATTGTTATAAGCTCCTGCTTAACATACACGTGATGAAAAATGAGATGTCTGGACAATTTTAACATGCGATAATGATAGGTCGTCGACAGTCGGTGCTGTACACTCAAAAGCAATTGACTGTCATTCTTCTATAACGATAGTGGATTTACACATGAGCATTCTAAACAATTTAGATCGACCTGTGCGTTTTTCATTTCGACTAAATGTTGTTTTTTGTATTCGCAATAGTGAACAGTTAGAACACTGCCTGTGGAGAAGTTCTATAGTATTTGTCGTCTGGCAACAAACTACGTTATTCAGACGATCCAAGATTATCATTTTTCAAAAACGTTTACGGTTTACTTCATACTTCCAATCAGTAATGATGCGAGAAACAGAGTCGGACAAAGAACGTGTGTAACGTGACATTTGGATGAACAGCAAGTCAACTATCCTGTAAATCAGATCAACCCTTGTGGCCCCAGGAATGTTCAGTTTATTTTTCAATAAAAAAAAACACGTGGACTTAAACTAGGGGAAGGATAGTACAGAGGCCTGGTGTATATTCCACATAGTTGACTTCACACTAAATATTGAGAATGATTAAAACGTTAATTATGACGTAAAGTTCACTATTCAGATTCACAAAGTTCTAATAATTAACACTCGCAGTCGGATTGTCTATTTGTCTTAAAGTTTCGAAATGGCTCAGATGAATTTCGAGAAGGGAACTGTGTTAGTAGGTTAAGCGCATACGTCACAGGCGTACATGTTTCCATAAATAAAATAACGCATCCAAAGTCATTTGTGATTATGTAAAATTTTGATCGGTGATGTTAGGCTCCACCACGATGCTTGGCAGAAACACAACATTCAACAACAGATCTGTATAACACAATTAACAACCTGCGTAGATAAAAGTTAAGTCAGACCACTGTGACGAGAGCTACGAACACAGGCCGAAAAATCAACAGATTCTAAAATCATCATAACCATCATCATCATCATCATAGACAGCAATGCATCAGTGGTTCACACTGATGCTTACCTGCCATACAGCCACGAGGAAGAAGAAAAACCAAACCCGGTAGAAGAAGAGAGAGGAAAAAAAAAGGGGAAAGGGAACACCGCCCTAGCCTTAGAAATAAGCGCCTCTATTTCATTCACTACATCTCCACTGCCGCCGTTAATGCAGCTTCTCAAGTATAAAGACCGGTCAACAACTTCCAGGACTTCATTACCTAACATTAAACTTACGTAATCACAGCAATCTTACAGAAGCACATTGCACTTTAAGGCTGCAAAGCGCATTCCAAAGTACTTAGCAGAACGCGAAATTGCGTTCACCGTTGCTTGTGTCACCTGAAAGTTGTCAAACAGCAACACCTTGTCGTCAGCATAACTAAGACCAGTCAGCCTCCCACCAGGTTGGAGGTCCACGCCGGCATCACTCGAGTGCCGCAGACAGTCCTCCATTATTTGGTCCATGACGAAAGTGAACAAAAATGGTGGAAGGGGACAGCCTTAAAGTACGCCACTCATGGTGCTGAAACTGTCAGACAGCTCACTGTAAACCCTAACCTGAGTTGAAGTATGGGAATAAAGCGCCGGCAGTATATTCACATACTTGGTCGGTACACCCTTTTGTTTAAGCGACTCCAAAGGTGTAGATCGATCCACCAAATCGAACGCACCTTTATAGTCGAGAAATATGGCAATTGTTGGCCGGCGGTATACATGATGCTGCTCCAAAACTTGACGAAGGGTAAAAATATGATCTATACATCCCCGGCCGGGACGAAACCTTGTCTGTTCTTCTTTGATGTTTAACTCCCGAACTGCAGTGAGTCGACGATGTATAATGGATGCCAGAACCCTAGAAATCACTGAGGTTAAACCAATTCCCCCATGGTTTTCGCAACAGCTCCTTATACCTTTCTTGAATATAGGAACTATTATCGCGTGACCCCAGCACGGAGGGATGGTCTCCGTCGTCCACACAAGTTGAAACAACTGAGTCAAAGTCTCGACTAACATCTCTCCACCTTCTTTAAAAAGTACTGGTACGAGATCATCTGGACTGGCAGCCTTATGACGTGACGTAAGTCCATCGAAAAGCTATCTGTGACACGAGCTGCGATAAAAACCGCACAACATATCATACACTCAAGAAGCAGCTTGACGAGCATCTTGCTATATTTATACTTAGTGATCGGTGATTTATACAACTAGAAACGGAACCCTCAAAACATTGATGAAAAGACCAACGTCCCACTAATTCTGGCAGAACTTACAGGTTCACCTGATGATAAATTCGACCGGTAGGAAACCCCATACGTATTTTAGGGCTAGGATCTAGACGCATACTGTCGTCAAATTCCGAACTGTAACCACAGACTGATTGCGTAACTAACAATCCACATTCAAAAGAATAAATGAGCCCAAAAAGTCAAGTATTTAACGACCTGTGAACCAATTGGTATTGAGCAGAACTCGAGATCAAAAGAAAATATAAAATTGAGCAAACAGGTGACGGCCATACGGAAGGGTAAACTCTATCATCGAACAGTGAATGTAAAAGTCCCATTTTATGGATTTCGTAATGATTCTGACAAACATGTGCAAATGCATACAAACTGTTGCATTGGAAATTGCTTCCAACTAACAGTTTGCGCAGGACCTCCGAATCTGATCGTGACTGTGACAGATTACGCGTGCTTAAAAACGATAACACAATTGTCACAGAGTTCCACTTGTATCAATGAACAAGCAACGTGGAAAACACTGTTTTAAGTGAGCGCCTAACCTCACACAATAAATTACGACTTATAGAAACGGAGTAGGCATTAAATGATATTGAACGGGATGTTTTGGAGACTCCAACAGAAAGGACAAAGAATAAGCAGTAAAATGTACGAAATCCTAAAAGTTATGAAAATCAATAAGGAAAGGAGACAAGTTTTAACCTTTTAGATTGATTTGAAACCTTTAACAAAGGCTGTAACACAGAGAGACAAATCAACATGTACAGTAGAAAACGTAATGAACGCAACTATTTATTATCTGTACGTAAGAGATGCAAAATCGTAACGAACCTTGACGCGGTACAGAAACGTTTCCAGACAACGACGAGTGGACGGTATCTGGTTGGTCAGTTGTGAATCGCGATAGGCTTTGGCATGTGTACACACCCTTTGCATGAACCGAGTGAGTGATTGCGTGTTACGCAAGAACGTGGTCACTTCGGCAACGTGATGCCTAGGGTAGGAACCAAAAAGAAAAAGGGTCATGACTGACAGGAGGGATCAGATCCTGATCCGTAAGAAAAAAACATTCAAATCAATGCCCATAGCGGACCATCAGACAGTGAACTAAAACGACCGACATTTTCGAGTGTATCAGCAAATAGAAACAAAACAAACAAGTTTGAACACCAACAGTATCCTTTAAGTCGAACGGTAAGAATATCACATGTTCCCACGTGGAGAAAGTGATCCACTGTCCATGATCGTAGTCTGCACTAGAGGGCTGTTACTTGTTACAAAAGCCGTAAACAAAATCGGATTGCATGCATCAGGAAACAGAGTGCCCAGAACATTCGAAATATCAATCATAAAGGTGTAATTAATGAGTTGGAATTTGGGACTAAGACGATCAATATCAACATGAGGGTTACATGGATTTCAGGTAAGCTGGAACACGCTTCAAGCTAACAGACTAAACAAGAATCAACGACGGTTCCGGGTTTTAATCCCAATGACATGAAGAAGAGAAAAGCTCGATAAGCATTATGTTCTAAATACCAATTAGAATATAACTATGAAGCTCAGGTGCTACACTACAAAAGTCCTTTCTAATACAGTGATCCGAGCAAGAGAAATTTGCCTAAACATACGGTAACTTTTATATAACTTTGTTCTGCAACTCACAAAGTCTGTGATTACAGCGGTTTGGAAAGACATACGACAATCAAGTGTAATAGCACGAATGCTATCCGCGAAATAAAGACAAATAGGAAACCAGAGAAAGTGAATGTAGCAAAAAAATGCGTCTTGTGGAGGATCTAACCTTAAATGTAACCCGGTTGTCTGTTCACAAGACATGTTGACACTAAATGTTTAGATTTGGAAAAAGAGCTTCTATGAGCAAAATCCTGACCCTCATCTCTACTTTACACACATTTTCGACTACGGTTATATGACAGATATGTAATAGAATCAAGCGCAAGCGTTTTGCTGTCCCAGGTAACGATAATGACAAATCTTAACGCAATAAAACAAACGAAGAATGACAATCGAGGACTATGTACGGCAAAAGCAGGAGGAACAGAAATGAGAGACATTGCACCGGAGTACGCAGAGATTCGCAACACGAGCGCAATCCAGTTCAATTCCTCGCCACATCAGACAATCTTCTCAAGCAAAGGTGTTCACTATCTTTTGCGGAACAGTGAGCAAGCCGGTAATATTTTATGGAAGTTAACTTCAATGCCAACAAAGTCATACCCCACAACTTAGGTAATACATTGAATACCAAGCTGCCGTCTTCAGTCTAACCCATCGGCCACAAACAAAGCATAATGCGAAAAAACATAAGTTGGTATGCGTAAAATGTGTTCCCACTAACGGAGCATGTCAGAAAAGATAATTCCACCCGAGGGCTGGCTGTACTTTAACCCACAAGATACGTCTGAGAACTTCGCCATAGCTTACATGGTATTCACAACACACGCCGTCGATGCTTCGGAAAAACCGACGGTCGAAGACGGACACATTGTGAACAACCTCTGTGTGAACGAATCAGGTTTCACAAGCGTACACGAAAAATGTTCCTACAGTGGCATTATAAACTCAGTCCTCCATAGAAAGACTGAGATTATGGCGTAAGTTGGCGAACGCTATGCGACACTAAGCTACGTGATTTGTGACCACATGGGAAACCTCAACATCGCAGATGCTATTCCCATGGTACACGAACTTGGTACAGCCCTGTTAGCTGAAGCAAAGGCTCCTTCGATAATTAAAAATATAAAGATTGCAGATTTTCTAACTTAACGGTAGAATCCAAGCATCTGGCGACGTCCGAAGATGTGAGTGAAGAAACTAAAGCCATGGCGACAAGGCTTCATCTTCGCGGATACCCGTTTGTGTGTTGTGCTCGGTATGCGAAGTGCAGTGGCTACAAGCAGCTTCGACGCAATAAGAATCAGGTTAACCCCTCGGTGACGGGCACAGAAAGTGTGCGAACCATTTTTGAAAGTGAGGATGACACTAGACTAACACTGTTGATTTGGCACAACTTTGCTGAATAAGACTTTCGGGAGCACAGCCATCAGCAAGGTCTCCATCCAGACACAGTGCAGAAAGGAATTCGTCTAGGCCAGGTGGCTGGTGATGTTTCGGGACTTTGATCCCAGATGGGACTTCCATTTCCTAGGACGGAGAAGTGACAATAGACCGATGAATATAGACAGTTCTAATGGTCGTAGTCAATTGTGCAGGTGGCTAGTTAAACCGCTGTTGGAAGTGCTCAGTTCGCCGTCTGATGCATCGACATACGTTATAGAGTGGCTCATCACTGTCTTCGCAGATTGTCTCACACACGGCTGGCCTCCTCCAAACTGCTGATCGGTTGAGTTAGAAAGGCATTTGGGAGTTCCCGAAAGCGGTTTGTTCCGCCTTGACAGCAGGGTGAATCAGCCAGGTCTCGCGATCCACTCTTATAACTGACTCCGGAGTTCTAAGCGGGTAGCCTTGCAAACAGAACTCTATCCGCCGCCAAACACACTAGTTCTGGGGGCGGTTGGTGGCCAAACAAACGATGGTATCACATGTGTGTATTGCGTGTCGTGTACGTACCTCAGTGTGGAGCGTTTCTGTCTCCACTAGTTTACGCACATCGTTTTATGTTTGTCAACGATGTGACGTTACACCAAAGCGCAGAACGAGTTCGGCTCCTTCCAGTGCATGGTCGCAATTCACACAGATGCTCCAGATTGGTTCGTAATCTTCAAAACAACCATAACATCGATGGCTGACGGCTACGCGGTCGCTTTGAGTCCACGATTGACATGGTGATGGAGGTAGTCAGGTAGCTTACTGACCTCAAAGATGTCGAGGATCAGTACTTGTCAGAAACAGCACGAGGTCCGCACAAAGCGGCGACAAACGTTCACCGTTGTCTGTTCCACAAGCATCACGAGAGTGTTAACCGCCAAAGACAAGTTTGTCAATGCTTAGCCTGTCTGGCTGAACATTCAAACCTTCAGTCAGTACTGCAGTATTAATGCGCCACGCGCTGTACAGAAGGTTAGTGAGTTGATGTTCAAAATGACCTCTGACTGCCTCTGGATTAAAGGTTGTGAAGCATCTGCCACAAGTGCAAACGGGAAGTGTTAGTGAAAGGCATATTTCGATACTCTAACCACATATTCACGTCTGAGGGCTTACAAATAGTTGTAGATAGGTGACCACTTAAGCCGCACCCTCTTCGTACATGCGCTCTGAGCAAACAATTTCGACGTGTTTGGCCAGTGGTTTGAGCTGCACAGTCTCCATACGATCATACATTATCGAACATCGTGAAGCACCGGATGGAGACTGAAGATGTAGTTTTGTATTAGAATCCTGAAGCCGTGTTTCAACAAGACAGTAAATATCAACAGTTAAAGTCTACAGTATACATACATTAGCTAATAACCTTAACTGATGTCCGAGAGACAAACAGGAGTTCGTGTTGGTCAGGCAAAGATGTCCTCTTGGTGTTTGATGTACTTACACTAATGATGACTTTCATTAGGAACAGCATGTGCGGCAAGTATAAAGTGTGTGCTCAGAGAACAAGACAGCGGGGTTACCGATTAAACACTCATTCAGCAAACGGGGAGGATCATACAGAATGTTCTGTAGTGGTTGTGTTTGCCTGGAAAGATAAACCAGCCTCTAGCAACTAGGCCAAGGAATTACGGTAAGAGCATGAGATACAATTCATAGCTTTTAATGAGCTAACAAGTTCAGAGTTGTTGAGAGAGCATGATACTTCTCCGCTGCTTAGGCAAAAGAAACGGGTTTTCTTGGGAGGCCCCACGCAGAGCCTCTGAGTTGAAAGAAACCTAACAACGGGGCGAATCAAGAAGCTGACAGTCCGTTGAAGGCCGGTGACCAGTAGTTCGGTTTGTGTATCCTTCGAATGGAGTCCATACATGCAAGATGTCGGAAACACTGTGCGTGGAGTTGCCAAAAAGGCAGCAAGATAGGTGGATGATTCACAAAGGAAGACGAGTATGATGTAATCGATGCGCCCAACCAGGGTGTTCGAGACCAAAACTCCTATAGTCCGGAGTGATTCACTTTCGCATTGAATGGGCTCCTGTTACTCAACGTGGTCGGTAAACCTTTCGCATCCGTTAAAGTCAGTGGTCGTCACCCTGAAGACATCTCCGACTGGCAAGAAATGAAGATGTTCGCAAACCAGGAAGGGAGTCCGTGTGTGGTAAGTGGAATTCCTTTGTGACAGGATAACACGTACCATGTCCTGGTACCATTGAAGAGCTTGTTTGACACTTTCTGCGAGACCCGGTTGATAAACCAGGAGTCCACCATGGTCTGGTAGTACTGCCGCTCTATACATGACTGATCAGTCGCCGTGAGAACCCCGCTATTTCACATGTGGAAGGTCATTTCTCAATCCGCGACCTGGGGTTGCACCCGGTGGTATTGAGCTAACCAACTCAGTTAGTGGGCACTTCAGATAGATAATCTTCAAGTGTTAACCATTCACCTTGAAAATCCTTTATGTGTGTCAAGAAAAAGATGGTATTGAACACGCTATTAACTTGGTAATCTATTGTTCAAAAGCCGATCGTTAATCATATATTTTATCTTAATGCCTCAGCCCTTCGTTGTTCAATTCTTGCTTCCCACGTTCATATAACCTCACTTCATTGTCTATGTCGACATCAATTAAAAAACTCCAAATATTCAGAAATGTTACATACCGACCTATGACTTCTAGACATACAGTCTACTATTTTGCCTGTACGTACCTGTTCTCGTACTCATTCGGTTATCATGTCCTGTATGTAGCTGGTGAGAACGAATGAAATGTTCGAACATACACCTTACATAACAATTCTGGCCTTATTCAAATTCTTAAGGGTACAAAACTGTCTCATCTTCGACGGTCGCGTCAGAATGCACCAGCTTGCTGATTATACATTAATGAGGTGCTATTAAACTTCCAGATCTGGATATTCGAATAAATCACCATTCAAATAAGCAATTCACAAATTGGGCGTTCGAAAGTCATTTGGTTCCATCCGATGCAACCACAAACGGTATGAGTTCATCACATTTAAAAGTGAAATATTTTGGGTAAAAACCAAATATTTCTGTCGCACACAGACAGTAGACATATACAAATTGTCCGAGACAAATATCAACTCAGAGATAGGTTTCTAGCGTGTATACAACAAGGTGTTCGTTGTCATGTGATATGAAACTTCAAACATGGACTGGATACTGTCAGGTTGCCGAAACCTAAACAAGAGTAGTCACCGAAACCGGGTATGTGATTAGTAGATAGAGGTCGTTACCACTAAGCAGCTGTGAAACAGTTACTTGAAATGATAGGGCCAGGTTATGATCATACCTATCACTTATGCATAGACCTAATAAAGTAGCCATTGTAGGCCATTCGGACATGTGGAGAAGCTCGGATTGGGAACACAGATGACATCAGTATAGGAATACGGTGAGATATGATGCCACCAAAACGGATGGGAAAACTGAGACCTCAATTCAGCAATTTCAACCAGACAACACAATGACACAGGACTTATAACACGTATATGTACATGAAACGAAAAACGCAAAACAAATAAAGATTGACAACCGAGATTGTCGTCCACATTCGTCCAAGTTGGCATCAATGGCCAACATTGCATATATAAAATAACCCATCCACACACGGTCGAACTGAGCGACGGTAACGTAACCCATACTTAGCAAGGTCAAAGCGTGCCCGTGTTTTCGAACGCTTTCACTTTGTCCGGTGGTGAGGATAACTAATTCGAAAGGATTTTGGTAGGCCATAAATAAGCGGTATGCAGAAAAGAGTAGAAATTGGGCGAAAGTATCAATATGGGTTGATAGGGAAATTGCACATCCGTGAATAACGCGGTCCAAGAGACGATGCACTTTCAAGAGTTTGCACAGAAGTGGTCGGTCTCCAAAAGACCACTAACAGAGAAGGTAGGTGTCACGCAAAGGCGGTCGCTTCCCGTTGTACTTTGGAGGAACGCTAAAAAACCCTCCGCATCTTTGATACATGGGAGTGATGCACATATAGTACGTAGGTTCGAATCAGTTATATCACACGTGTGACTCATCGTCCAGAAGATACGGGAAGATAAGAATCGACTAGGTGATGGGGTATTGCAAGTGACACGATGTCAAATCACAAGGATGGAAGAATCGAGATTTGCTTTGCTTTATCGTGATTGAAGAACCCATATGCACAGAGTAATCAATGAAACAGCTATGACATAACTCACGCGTTTCCATCACAGAATGGTCGCTAGCATGTATGTTACGACACCCCGTGATAGAGAAAAGCAAGAACAAACGCAAAGGCCACGAACAGTATCTCTATCACGAACGAACGCAACGATATCGCAAAACTGCACGGAAATCAGGGCGAAAATATACGAATCCAACTCTCGCAACTTAGAATCCTCCTCCAACAAATACGGAAAAAGACGGCCTTCAAACGAGCTCTATTTGCTGCTCAGCCCGAAGGCAAAATATTGGTTTACAGCAACTGTATTTATAGGTTTTGGGCGGCTTTGGGCCTAGGCCACCGAACGGACCAATCAGAGGCGAACGACAGTTCTCGGATGCTGAAGAATTCTGGCGAGCGTTCAAATTCCTCAAAAATGAAGAATCCATTTCTTTTGGAAAATATGGCGAATTTTTGGGAAGTGTCTTTTCCCAATAATGGGCACGTAAGGGTGAGTCATTTTATGCATGCATGATGGGCTGGCCAAGCCAGCCTGACTGAGTGCTGAGGGCGATTTTAGCCATGGAACTATTACGTCCTTTATTTGTGCTTCTTTTCTGACTGGAATATTAAGTTTTTTTTAATTTGTGAGTGACGTTTGATCACTCAACAAGATGTACACTGCTAATGAATACAAAAAGACATAATGGAAATCGTCCTATAGCATTAGGGTGATCTGCATGGTTAGACAACGTCTTCTAGGTGCTCATTCTTCGAGTTAGAAAAAGGTAAACAAAACTTTGAAGCTAAGACAAACTTGGGACTGTAAAATAAACTGAGTTTTCTAGAGAACAAATCGAGCGGTGAACAAACACATGCGCAAACTAAAGCCGGCGTACCACGTAAGACTATAGAGAGGGAGAGGGACAAACAGTAACGTAAAAGTGTATTGCTAACTGTGTCTAAACAAGCGTGACTAATGTTCCGATTTCAGCTTGCTTTGAGGCTGACCTTAAAAAGTTTACGTATACGTTTGGGACTCCGGTTAAAAATAAAGTGAAAGACAGTTATATCGTTTAAATAGGATCAATATCCCGGAGAGATAGCAGTTTTATATAAACATGTATCGTATAGATATATACAATTATCTCGGGCGCTGTGAGTCGATATCCAGTTGTGGCAGCGTCAGAAATTTCATTACGTGTCATACGACGAACAGATGTCAACAGATTAATTGCAATGTATTAGTGTGTTGACCCATCCTGATCACTCAACGATTAATAAGCATATCAATAAGTCCAAGTACTTTCGAGTTATAGATGATCTGAAAAGCACTCGTCCACCGGTTGTTACAGTATCCGAATTCGGATGAAACTTGTAACTGAAGTGAAAAAAGCCGGCATTATGAAGCCACACAGTCGAACTGGGATAACTTACCGAAACAAATTGCTGAGCAAGGGCATAGCAGTTCTGAGCAAACCCTGGAGAAATAAGCGCCCAGTACGCATAATGGACGGCAGCAGTGTTAGCATGAGACGGCCACTCTGGTCACAGCATGGCTCACCACCTGCTCTGCGTTTGTTACGCTCCTCAAGTCCTGGTGAACGAATTAACTCCACAAGCAAGCCGAGAGTCATTACACATTCACTCCAGTTGGTGAGTAGTAGACGCTCATGATTCTCGTCCATCACACCCGTTTGCCCTTCCACAACACGTAGTTGTTTCATAAACCTGAAACAAGATTGGTTTCATGGAAGTGTGAAGAAATAATGTACGGAACAGAATGGGATCGAATACAATTTTGATGAGACACAGTATTTAAAAGATTCTTGGATATGGTTGCATATTGCACACAAAAAAACAACCACAAGACGGGAGGCAGTTACTCGATAATCAAGAATTAGCCGGGTTAAAAATGCGAGGGGCTGAAACAAAAAGGTGTTGAAGTTTAGGAGTTTGGTTGAATCTGATAGTGGATCCTGGGAGGATCAACGAATAGACGGACAGAAATTCTTTTATCAGTGAGTGCAACGGTAAAACCTGAGTCATTAATCAGTAATTACCGATGGACCGTCCTTAATTTCAAAGCAATATGATACGGAGAGATCAGCAGAATGAGAGCTCATCAGATTGCAGTGTGCAAAAGTTGGCTAACAATTCCCAGCAATCAGATACTATTACAACGAGGGCCGATCATGTGAAAGTATGGACAAGCAGATGTAACGAGCCATACGGAGTTGAAATGATAAGTTCGCACTTACAGTTAACACGTCTGATAAGCGACGATTTAGGACGACTGATGAGAGACCTGACAAATAAGATGGTCAATATCGACAACGTGCAAAAGAGTAGCACAACATTTTTACACACATACTTTCGAGATAAGATAGTATAGATATCTAGAACAGATGGAACACCATACAGAAACCAGCTGCATCCTTTTAAACCTAATATTCAATATTGTTGTTCCACTTTATCTGTTTATTGTTGCACCCAGAAAGATCCAAGTGTGGTTGTATACATATACAATATACGTATACAATATAAGTAAACACAAATAAACACATACAGTTGGAGTGACGAAACGATAGTAGGAGAATCTCAACATGAAGGGTAATTCGGTGAAAGACAATTCTAATCCCTCAAAACACAAACTCTGAATTAGATGAGTTCATTCGGCCAAAACAGGATTACGCAAAAGTCAAACTGATACACAACAGTAGGGTTTGATAGTACTACACATCTGGGTAGCAACCGTTCTGTACGGGAACTTGTACAAGGGAATTCACAGCACCGAATGGGATGACACATCAGTACCAAGAGAGTATCTCATGTGATCGCGACACATAGGACGAAATAAACGCAATCCGAACATCACTTAATGAAATTAGCCGTGGTTGAAATATCAATGAAAGGTAACTAACCATAGGACGGTTTCCATCACTTCGCGGCAATAAATGTCTAATGTCTGCCGAGTAAGGGTCCTATAACCATTCCAAGCGCTGGAGCAACGATCAACCGAACGACCTTGATAACGGCGAACAGTGGGCAGGATGAGATTGCGAGTGAAATCCAACAAAAAGTTCGAGGATACCATAGTCGATGAGCTCGATTCGTGGTCAGGATTGGCTGAATTATCGGGTCGAATTCGCAAATGCATGGCCAATAAACCCTGCAGGCTTCCGCGATAGGAATGGCCTACAAACGGATTGAAAAAAATACGGGCTATCGGTGGAGTAAGAGAAAAGTGTGGTCATAAAAGTTGAGAGAAAATTTCGAACAATTCATCACACCTCAGTGTAGTCGTAGCCGAGCGAAACGCGACTCAGTTGGAAAAGACTTACAAAATGTCTGAACTTCAAATAGGGTCACTCAGTGTACGGACCTAGGAGAAACTGTTGATAGGGGGTCACCTACCTTTCCAACGGACGTTGGGATCCCAATCCACATCAAGCAGGGACTTTGAATAGGTGAACAAGTCAGGAATCTGTGCCGAATGCGAAAAAATGAGAGTAAAGCACATTCAAAATAGGCTGAAGATGGAAGGAGGTCTTAAACTGGAACGAGAACACAAAGAGATAGAGGTCGTGATGTACCATGATGTCATGAGTATGAACTCCCCCTACCTATATTTCTCAAACGTAAAACACTAGCAGGGTTTCGTTCACGAGGAAATTATCACCTGATTTGGAATGAGACCGTATTAGTGAAGCTGTACAGTGATTATGCGACAAAAGCGAGAGAGACCATTCCACTTAATTCAAGGAAGTCTGAGAGTGACCATGTACAGAACATTGCTTATACACTGTAGCTCTAATTCAATCTACCACAGTGTTACTAACGGAAGGTGCTCGCTATTCACTGGGGCTCAACAACCAACGTACTACTGAAGCAAACTTTGGGATCAAGGTTATCGTGCCACGCAGCCAGAACACACAATGGCGAAGTCTATGAGAGTGCGACAGCTGCAATCTATTGCGAGTGATGTTCAACTTATATAAAAACCGAAATCCCTTACTACTCATCAGTAATCGAAATATCGCTTCACAAGTTAATGATTCCTGTGATTATAACTTGGAAAGAAGTCCTAGTCGAGGAGGGCATCGACTAGAGTTACCAGAACAGCTATTGTGTCGTTCATCGGGACGATCGACCAGTCAGAGCATTACTAACAAGCAAAAGCGGTTGAGCGTTCACATAATCCAATCGTGCTCAATCTGAGGTCAGTGATTCAGTGGTAAACATGATTGCTTCAGGAAAGCGTGGCCGAAGTTCTAGTCTAGGCCGCGGCAAGGATATACACTAGTGATGAGCTCTAACGAGAGCGAAACTCGAGTCTAGTGCTTCTTTTCGAAAGGAGCTGACTGAAAAGTTCATGGGAATGCGACAACTGCGATCACTTGTGAGTGATGTTCAGTTTGTATTTATAAGTGAATTTCTCGACTATGTTCAAGGGTTAATCAATAAGAGTGAATGAAAACGCCTAGCAACGTCTTGAACTTCGCGGGTACAGTTCATCCGGACCGAGGACATCGTGACATTTCAATAATCCGACCTCACGAAGGACACAGGTTTTCGTTGATCAACGCAGACGGTCGACCAGGTCATTGCTTGAAATATTGGCACAGGCGTCCTGAATGTCATTGTTGCTGTTAAAGAGCTGGCATTTTTGCCTCACTCTCATCAGGTTTCTTCCTGCTGGTGAATTGAGTGAGACAAAACGATTCCTCGAGTTTCCGGTCGCAACAACTCAGTTCACCTTTGTAACGCGCTGTGTCCATCGGACCTCACAAACCTCCATCAGCCGACTTGAGTGCCATACGAGTAACCTTCTTAATTAAGTTATACTAATTTCTGGATGCGAAATTCCTGGTAGCAGTAAGCTTGGGAAGCCGCACAGAAACCTTCTAGAAGGTAGCTGAAAGAAGAGTAATATCATACGAAGTAGTACCATACTAAAACGTACGTCTCCATATAGTCTGGCGAAAGGTTGTTAGAGCAGAAGCCAGCGCTTCTGGCAGTTACTGGGGGCTCACGACTCGCCTACGTTGGTCGCGTGGACTACTGTCTGATGACGAAGTAGTGTTTTGCATAAACTTAGGGCGAGTCAGACAGACACAATTAGGCAATCCTAAACCGGAAAGGTGCTCTATAGCATTTGAAATAGTGCTAACGATAACCAACAACTACATGACTAATCTGAATCCAGGGTTGCCTAACGATGAGACGTCAGGTAGCGTAATCACGAACTCGTCGGAAATTAGCACATGCTAAATACAGGCTTTTATTATCACAAGGCATAGCAGACAATCATTCCGGTTTCATCGACAAGAACCGTGCAAATATTGTGCACGTTGGTCAACATGCAATCGAAGAGAAGTGCATTACGTAGAGGACTGATGAGCTAATAAGAAAATTCACATTTGTTACGCCCGGGCTGTGGTCAGCAAAAGTATAAACCACATTATCAAGCAAACGGCGTTAGTCCCGATCGCCTCCCGATGTGCTAACTGACCAACAACAGTCGATGATGAGGTTGTTATTAAACAGCGCCAGAACAATGGTCACAGTTATCGTCATCAGAAGATCAAAATGAAAGACTATAACTAATCAAATAATGATTTAACGCATTGGAAACAAGTAAACCGGATGACAGTGATGCAGCGATGTGATGTGAAAGGATAGTCAGCAGTCGACCCTTCGATCAGAGAGAGAAGGAGAATTTGTGGCAGTCTGCTGTATTGTGCTGTCCGGTTGTCCAGGATCGCAGACAAGATGATTGACTTAGAAAACCCCACCCACAGCCTCTGATAAAGTATCTTGATCAGCAAGGTAGCAGAGTGAATCAGGGGATTGACGATTTATCTCAAGCGGTGACCAGTATATAGGATTGTACATAGTTTGGACGGGACCCAGCCACCACCAGTAACCAATGCAGCAAGCACGAGATGATGACGGCAAATGCCCAGATGTTCGAAAGTTCACGCAACAGATCCGTTCGAGCTGATAGCCGCCACACAGTCCGCTCGATTTCAGCATATAACTGATGACTAACGACATGATCGGTAAGCCTTCTCCTGAATGATGTGTAATCAAGATTTTCTATACCCCAGCGTGAGCAATAGTGGGTTACCAACTATGTTATAGCGCAGGACATCGGCCTCGCTACAAGAACGCAGTGGGCAGTTCTGTAGAGCTTATATGACGAATACATGTGATGGGAATATATATGTGCTGCACAGAGACATTTATTCGCGCTTTAGCATGTGGATTAATAATAAGCCGTTGACCTGAGTGGCAAACGACAATTAGAAACGACTAGAGCACGAATATACCAATTACGAGCACGTAGTACAGAACACAACGATGTCCAAACGCAGAGAACACAGAATACCTCGACCTTCAGTTGAGAATGTCTGTACTCACATACTAATAACATGGTCATCCTGCGCCGCATATATACATACAACACAACAGCACGCCCTGTTACACAATTCAAATACAACCCGTGCGCGCTTGCCGGTTTCGACTGCACGTTACAATATATATACTTCGATTGACCTTGAAGAATCCCACCTTAAGTGATGCAGTGAAGGTGGAGTGGGCCAATCATAATCGAGGGGAAAACGTGCCAAAACTGAGTTTCAGCACGCTGTGGTGCGAAAAAATAGAAACCGAAACCACGAAATATTTTTCGAATAGATATCGAAAAACAAGCCATTTTAGGGAAAAATAAACTTTCCCCAACATAATCGCACAGTCAATGTAATAGTTGGATTCTCAAGTTGCACTGAGGAAATTACAGTCATACTACATGGCTAGAATAAGGTAGGCGATTGAAGAAGTAAAAACAGGATTAGCGGCAACTAATACAGGTGTACATTATTATAAGTGACGTTTCCATTAAACTTACCCAGAACTGTTCAGACGATTCGGAGTCTTTGGTATCCCGAACCTTGGCCACGAAATCAAGATAGGTATTCGTGAGACAATAGACCAGCCGACAATGCAAATAGGCTGCAGTCGCATGGGGCAGACCATCCGGAGCCATGCCCAAAAGCCATTCCAGGATGACACGCAACTTTGCAACAAACAACCGAAGGTCTTCAGACATAAGAAGAGAGGTAATGTGAAAAGATGCACACAAACTCATTGCATCAAACTAGCTCCTCAACAGTGAATATCGCTATCGGAAAACAGAGTAGCATAAACCTTGCATTTCATGACCTTAGCAATTCTGAATGCAGTCCAAGTTAGAATTGTGCAGCAGGTTGTGTGTGAGATCCCTGATAATATAGTTATCAGAATAACAAATAACGCGAACAACTTTCGCTTTTTAGTTCACAGTTTGCAAAAAATCTTCAACTGAATCGAGCGGGAGATCCTGGTTTTTAATGAACACCTGTCGAATCAACACAGAGGACTAGCGAAACTGTGGAATGGCTAGAACAGGAGAAAATAGCAATCACATTTTTATGTGAGAGAGAGTGAGGCACCTAATATTTACAACAAATATCGATCATTTATTTGCGTCAACTAAGAATACAATACGCAATCGGGTGATTAGTTCGACAGTGGCAAGATCGTTCCACACTAATTATGAGGCACCAGATAAACAGCGATACAGCGTGGTTCATGAGCGTCATGTGCTAGATATTTACCCCATTTGATTTTCCGTTTCACTATAAGCTTGCCATCTAGTCGTTCAAGTGTTCTTTAAAACATCATCATGAGCAACACCCACAGCACTATATCGCTGGTTCAAACTGAAGTTTAACAGCCACAAAATTTTTTTAAAAAAGTTTAGAAAAGAGGATATAGAATGGACAGGACTCGAGTAACTGAAGAAGGTTAAAATTTCGGTCCCCAACAATGAAGTTTACGCACTTCAAACAAGCAAACGAATGAACCGGCATCTATCTCCATGAGGTTTGCACCGTCAGGCTTCGACAAGCGGCCTAGGTTTATAGACAACCGGACAACACAACAGGGACATATCTGCGTAGAACATAAGTGGCTGTCATCTATAACGTTTTCACCTCCACATTCTGTGGATCATGGAGACCTTAGCTTAGAAGATGAAGCTCACCTAATGGTAATTATTTTCACTGCTATGTATCTTGTCATAACTGATCCAACCAGCGTCGTACGCTAGTCGGCTGTGGCATAAATAAACAAAACGCCTTTGAATGATTTGGAAAAAATCTCTTAAAAACGGATTATTCATAAAATCGTTATATCTGGAAGTGACCACTTACCAGAAACAAAAAAAAACATGATTGCCCCAGATTGTAGTGTTAAACTGTTCCAGTACGAGTCCGCGATATTAAATAAGATGTATTCGCTTGCATGTGACATCGATCGGAGGGCAGCAGCAAATGTTGAACAGGATGATCACAAGTAAAGTGACAGGTGCTTTGACATCATCCACTCCTAATTATTGAGTCAATTCAAAGAAGGTGGGTTTTACTACTAGGACACACTAGAGAAAATTACGGATTGGAAAGGAAGACCAAGGTTGTTGAATGTTGACTGCTGAGTTAACGATGTATGGCGCGTTATTCAGTAGCATACCTGTTTACAAGTAGTTAATGGTCAGAAAATTAATGTTATCACGGCGACTTGTGAATCAACCGATGACATGAGGACGCTGCTTGACATCCGTGTCAGCTGGTAAGTGAGACAGCGAGAACGGTCGAAGAGAATCAACGTTAAAATCCGTATGCCTCGTTAACCTCCTTTGGAGTGTTACATCTTTATACAATCGCAGTGGCAGTATCAGTTGTACTCTAACAAAAACATAAAAGCAAAAACAGAACGGATAGGCAGGCAGAAACACCGCCAGCACAATTCGAACACAGTCCTACCAGAGGGTATGGGAATTGGGGTTGGACATGTAACATCCGAGTCGACCATCAAATCACGAAACCTGTTCCGGGTACACGACAGGTCAGATATATGAGTATGGTCGTTCGAGCTGGAATCGAGTTGTGAAGTACAGGCCGATGCCAAGCGGTAAACACAATCCACCGTAAACTGACTGACACCGCGACAGCAGGTCGAGGTGCGGTGATCCAGTGGTTTGGGGACGACAACAGAATTCAAGTTGCCCTCGGATACACAGAAGTTATTGAGTATTGCAAGAGAATTACAAATGACACCCGTCACAAGACCCCAGGAACGAGAGGCCAGATCAACGCAAGGACGCTTCTTCACCCTTTTTGAGCTCGGCAACGAAGGTGGTGATTGAGTGCGGTTGTCGTCTGACTCATCCGAGGAACTTGCAGATGAGTTAACTATCGAATCGGAAGTATCAGGTTTACCTAGAAATTAAACAAGAATCCAATATGCAAGCTGAACAGGTGGCAGCAAACTTTCAAGATATCACATTCAAAGTGCATTTTAACTTACGAAACCATTCAACCTCGATCAGAACAAGATCCTCCTTCAACAACTCAGTCGCTGTTAAAGAACAATAGGAAGAGATAGGCGACGGTCACCGACGGCTACCGAGACAGCTTCTTTAAGTAGTCTACAATAACAGCATATTTTTTTTGCACCGGCCCGTGCATTGTGAATTTTAAGGCAAGAATCTCCCATCAACAAATGGCCGGCACCCTCAGCAATGAAAACAGATTATAGAGACTGATTAATCGGTATTTCGACTGGGGAAAAAAACATGGGCAAATGAACAACCGGAAAGCGAAAGACGAGGAGTTTCTCGATTTTCAGTTGGGCAAACTCGCACTTGATCACAGCTTTTGTATTCAGGCATGGTTTCTTGCTAGTATTTTTCGACATGAGGTCAATGGTGTAGATGTCAGTACATTTGGTTCATGAGGCCTGGCAAGAATATACACCGACAAACTATGACAAAAGTGAAACTTTTTTTCTAAAGAGGCTGACTGGAAACTTTATCTGAATGAGAAAGCCATCTTCCGGTGTAAGTGATGTTCAACCTAAAACCTATTGCGTCACATAATATGTGACTGAACAGGAGAAACGAGCACTTTTGAGTGAATGAAAATCTCGGAGTCACATTTCGAACAAATGACTCCAGGATACTATAGGAAGATGACGTTCCTGCTCGCTACTGTCATCCGAAGGAATTAACTAAAATGTCTGCTTGATTTTTAGAATAGACTTTGGGATCACGAGATTCAAACACAATCGACAAGACCTGAGGTGGAAATTGAACAAAGGAGAACTTTCGTTCCCAAGGGGTTTCGATTGTTTATAAACGGAGTACATAATCGTTCATTTCTTAACTGATCAGCGATGTGTCTAGGAAGATGACGCTTCCTTGAAGTTGAAAAGGTGTACAACGTAGCCAAAAACTGCTTCAGAAAAGTTATTCGACGTGGCATTTCCGAGTGCATGCACGTGTTATTAAGGAGCGACGGATTTAAAATTTAGCCGGATGGAGTTTATACTCGAACTGGTGACAAAATCGTGTGAAAGCTACATAAGAACGAATATTTCACACCTAACCCTCATTGTAACACATCCATTCATCGAGAAAAAACAACCATTTCGAAAATCCAGGTGTCAAAATGAAACCAACCTTATTTAATACACCAGTGAACAAACATTTCACAAACAATGTAGCTCGCGATCATCCACGAAAATTCTTGCTTCATAAACTAAGTGATGAGCTATTATTCATACGCCCCGAATATCTTCAGTAAATCTCGTCCTTCGAATAATGTTGTGATCATCATGAATCCAAAGAAGTCGAGCAATGACTGCGATCTGGCCCATAGATTAATTTGCCCAGGTTGATGACATAGTTTACGCTCAACTTTTTTTCTAATCACTGTTAGTTAGTGAAACACAATGTTATAAACGAGTTTGTGCACGCTGAACAGAAAATACTCGAAAGTCTGAAGATGCGTGTTAGAAACGAGCCAAACCAGTGTAAAAAAAAAGTGAGATGAAACTACAGTCCCTAATCGGCCAATGGATGTAAGGGCGCACAGGAGACACGAGAAATCAATTTTCGCGATTTCAAAAAATAAAAATGGAATGTTATTCTAGAGTCACAAGCGGTAAAAACGATGGCATAGATATAATATAGTGCGGGAATAAAAGATCCAAAATGGAGTTGCTATGTTGCCCAAACGCAGAAAGGACAGTTACCACGGTGAGCGCTGCATCATGTCAGAAAGGGGTTGTACACCCAGTGACTGGTAGCACTAACACCCATCCCTCTAAATCCAAAACGCATACGAAGAGGTTCTAAACAAGCATGTTGTATACGGAAAGAAACTCGTCGTCAACGCCTAGTTTAAGAAAACTGACGCACATAGTACACAAAGTCAACGTCTTGAACGAAAACACTAAAATTCCACGCGAAGATGTCCCTTGAACATAACTCAATTGATCCCTTTGTTCCACTGGACATCTACTACGGTTCCAGATGTGCTTAACCGACTTCCAGTGAGCAACGCCAGTGGCGATGTTATTTCTATCACGTGCGAACCAGTAGGTAGTTGAGAGAGCAAACATATGAGCAACATACAACTCGCCGAGGTTATGAGTAGCCGAAACATAGAATGAACCGATAGCACAAGCCAGCCTTTATCCTCCAAATTAATCTAGATACTGAGAAGCGTTGACGAATGAAATAAAAAGCTCATCAACTGCAACGATCACAATAAAGTTCGGTAAGGCAGCTATCAAGGTGTACGCTACGGTCTTCAACAGGAATGGTTCAATAAAATAGATACCAACTATGCAGTCACGACGCGTAAACGTGGAACTTTTGACGGTAAAATGGTCGACATTGTCCTAGTAAGCTAAGTGAATGATCTTTGTGTTTGGCCTCGGAGAAGTAAGCGGTACGTTCGTTAGGCAAAGAATAATGTAAAAGCTCACGACATAAACAAATGAACGTTTCCAACACCATAGGTATCAAAGAAGATGCAGAACTGTCACATACATCATAAACCGAACAAGCATAAAATCACGATGCTGAGTCCGACAAGTTTATAGCAAGACTAAGGAATTCGCACAAGAATGTACTATTGCCTAAACATATCATGAAAACAACAAGAGGATCTGTCACGTCCAAACACGGGTGAAACAAACAAACACATCTAGAAAGACTCAACCCAACCCAATAAAAAAGCAATAACGTGCAGAAAACGAGATTACACAATTCACATTTTTAGATTTTCTATCAGTATCTACTATAAACACGCGAGTTGCATATTACCATACAGTCTGCGGAACATACAAAAATCCGTCATGCTTAACGGGTGAAAAACGATTATCTTTGACAAAAGATGGCCGCAAATTGGATAAAGTGCACGCTGCTCTGGAATAATGCGACAAAGAATGCACGTAATTCAAGATGCTTAAATCCGATAGTCCGAGTACAGCAAAAAGGGTTTACATTTTTAAGAAGATACAATAAGGTCAAAGTAATGAAAGTCACCGCCAGAGTCTGTAGCTCTTTCATGAATGACCCACCGACTGGAATCGGTTGCCTACAATCAAGCCGAGTGAGCTAACTCAATTACATCTGACATCAGAAAGGAGGAATGATCTTCCACGTGAGGATTAACTTTGAGACAACCGGGATCTCCCGGCTACTAGGCCATTACGGACAATGAACGGTCGATCAACGTGGTCTAGTCTCTCCGCTCAGTACAAGAGCGGAAACAAGAAAAAAGCGTCGCAACAACTTTGCTGGTATTCAACTCCTTACCTGGACACACTTACTGTATCAGAAACGACTTGCCTGATGAACCTTTGAGTCACTGCGCTGCTTCTGTCACAACTTCATGCAATGTGTACTGAACATCTTGGATGAATGGACTCTATCTGATGGACGCAAGAATCATAGTATTACTAGTTACCGACAGCCAATTGACTGCAAACACCGTGTTTGAACCTGTTGTCGTGTGGGTTAGGTTTTTTTAAAATTAAAAACTTCAGGAAGGCCTCCTTTTCAGGCTGGACAGTCGGAAAGTAACTTGTTCATCCAACAATTTTGAACTCACTAGCTTACTAGCAATTAGGAATCCTACCACATGCTCCTATCGCAACTCTTTGGCCCAGTTGCCAGCGGTCAGTGTCTCCCGCATATCACACTCCACTCCACCAAAATAGTTATGTAATTATCTCTAAATATCGTTTTCAGAAACACAGCACAGACTTATCGCACTTGATGCCTCCGACGGGGGTCACAACCAGAGGGATAGTGTGTCAGACACCAAAGTGATATGTTTGCCTGATCGACACAACTTCCTATTTGATTCCGGACACCAGTTAACATTGCGAACTTCAACGTCCGAACAAGTATGCAGAGGAGACAACAAGCAGCTCTTGTGTGTACGCTGGAGACCTTGGCCATAAGTATTGTGCCTAGTGTTTCCGATTTTTGATAACCAACAATACTTCACTTTTGTACAGTACAACCTTTGCGTCATTCTTAGCATGTTGGTCAAGATAAGTCAAGTGACCTTGTAACACAATACAAGATTTGCACACACCGGTCTGCTTTTTTGTTTGCACAATCGATCAACGATATTACACAGATATTTCACCAAAATGTTGACTTCGTCGTACTATGAATATCGTCACAGCTCCCGTCTAGCTTCAGCAGCCCAAGCGTAAATCCACAACACACGTACTTCTCAGAGAATGGTAAGCTGAGACATTATGGTGCTCATTCCGAATACCCGTGAACACCTTCTGAGTCAATTCCCACGATTACCGTGACTTGTCCGAACTCCTAAAATTGTGCTTTGCTTCCGTTCGTTTTGATATCACTGACAGTCTAATGAGATACGTCTGCATTTGCTTGAACTTCTCAATAACTTTAAGTTGAACATCACCCACAATTGATCGCAGCTGTCGCATTCCCATAGACCTTCCAGTCGGCCCTTTTCGAAAACAAGCACTAGACTCGAGTTTCGCTCTCATTAGAGCTCGTCAGTAGTGCATATCATCGCCACTGCCGGAATTTGAATCACGGACATGCTCACAAGCGAAAGTGGTTGAGTGTTCACATATGATAATTCGGTCGTGCCTAATGTGAGATCAATGGCGCAGTGGTAAACATGGTTGCCTGATGAACAGCATGTCCTTGGTTCAAGTCCCGGCAGTAGCGATTATATGCACTACTGACGAGCTCTAATGAGAGCGAAACTCGAGTCTAGTGCTTGTTTTCGAAAAGGGCCGACTGGAAGGTCTATGGGAATGCGACAGCTGCGATCAATTGTGGGTGATGTTCAACTTGAAATAAACCAAATCCCCTACTACTCACCAGTTCTCAATAACTCATATGTGAGTACACTTTTCTTGCTGAAACATGGTTTCAGGAGTCTTCAGTCACTGTCAGCTCTCATGATCTTCGGCTGTATAGAGGCCCCACAGTCCAGACCAGTGACTAAGCCGATGTTGGGCGCATGCGCAGAGAAGGTGCTGATTAACCGATCATTCATCAATAGCTGTTTTTGAGCTATCAGACTCGAATATGCAGTTAGAGTACTGACAAGCGCCCATCATCAACGTTGCTTATGTGTGACTGTGAAGATGCAATCAAAGACAACTTTAACATCACCCCACTGGTCTGCACAACACGCGGCGCAAGAGCACTGCAGTACTCACCGGAGACTTGAATGGCCAAGTAAACGGGCTAGATGTAGACGAGTCTGACTTATTTAATGAGCATGCTTGAGGTATTTGTCGAAAAGACAAAGATAAGCATACGTCACACAGCCTTGTGTGGATCACGAGCTGTTTTTGGCAGCTGCCAGGTTTCAGCACCAGGGAAATCAGGCTGCCACTTAACGACGTTCACAGTCAAGACAATTGTACCCACATGTATTTGGCGACGGGAAATTTTGTGAAGACTTGAATTTGACGTTAAGGCAGTAGTCCAAGCTGATGGAGAGGCTTTAAATCCCCTCTGCAACAGCAATTTCATTTCCTTTCAGAAATAATATAGCGGAATCAATGTCAAACCCTATCATGGAATTCTGAGTCGGCCTTGCAGCTAATGTCACCTTGGAGACATGGTTCAAACGTTATGGGTACATTTTTCACACAGGTTTCTCCAACTAGGACGATTCATGGGAGACTGGTTTATTGCTGCGGAAGCTGGGGACTGTTAAACACACTAGGTATATTCATTCCATCTTTTCGAAAAGCCCACGTGATTCCAACTTCATTGGAACAGCCAAAAATTTCGCTAACCTATTCAGTGAACAAGTCTCAATCTATATCATCCACTAACAGTGCATCAACCTGATCAAAAATGACGATGATTTCGCCATGGGTGCAGGCATTGTCACTCGTGAATACGAATTATTAAAGCTGCGTTACACTAAGGGTGATCGATCTGAATGTTTGATTCCAGTTAGAGGCCATAACCACTGAATGATGCGGATGTCCGAGCTCGCATTTTCACCAGAATTTAGCAAGAACTATGAGTGATGTCAACAGCTTATCATTTTCAAGCATGGTACAACCAGGATTTAGCAATCAGGCTGCCATCAATGTCAAGGCAATTGGACGCACGTTAGCGTCTTGTAGTCCAAGCGAACAGTCAACTGATCTCTCATCAAACAGCCTCGAATTACTTGTTGGTAATGTGGTGAACGGCACATGGAGCAGCTCTGAACATTCGAAAAGTATTAGGTCATAGTATGCTACAAGGTAAGACATAAACAAACACTGCCCACTTAAATGCTGTCTAAGGAATCGGTGAGTCATTGGTGACATCCTACAAGTTGAAAGTCAAAGGTTGTGGAAAGTTTATTTCAACACTGGTCAATGAACAACAGATTCGTTTGCAATTAAACAATGCATCAGATATAATTTTCATTTCTCATACACTGTGGTGCCCACAAGAGAAACCTATATGTAAAAACACGACTCAGAGCTTGTAGCGCTTCAGGTGGACTGTACGAAATAGCATCAGAACTTGAATTCACTGTCCTCTTCAATGGAAAATCAATCAATAATATCTGCTATCTGTCACATGTCTATAGAAATATTTTCTGTCTTGAGTGAATAGAAGAATTTATGTTATTCAGTCTATCTCTCAATAGTATCTGTAATCACTTATACGTTGCTTAAGCCCATGCTTCTAGCTGTATTTCACAACCATAAAAAGTAGAGCATGTAGAAGAGTTACAAGAACGTCACGAAGAAATATTTACCGCAGAGCTTGATCGTCACAATTAATTTCCGGCTAAATTGTATTTTCAACCTAGGTTGAAAACTGTGGTCGAACCTAAAGGTTCAGTACCTGAATGCAGCTGTACCAATGGAAGATTAGGAGTTACAAAGGTTAGAATCTGTATGAGTCATCATGCTTACAAATTATTTATCATGAACGGTTTCAGTCATAGTCGTTAACAAAGCTAACGGCTAAATACGAATCTGCGTTGACTAGTCCACTGATTTCAATGCTGTCCTAGAGACACATGAGCATTCACCACCGTTGCCAAACAACCTGCTCACAATGAACAACGGTGGAAAACACTTTGTGAAATTGCACTTGTCTGACACTCGTCTCCAAATCAAGGATGAAGAGAAGTCGGAGCGGCTTCAAAATGTTATCACCTATCGTGGTCTGTTCTGCCGTAGCCGTCTCTTATCTGGTGTCAAGACAACCCCGGCAATTTTTCAGAGTGATGAAACCAATTTTAACCGACGTTCCAGGTACAGCAGTGTATTTTGACTATGTACAGATGATCGGTGTGACACCGGATGAATTAACTCACGGACTGGATTGTGTTGTAGAGATTAAAGAGTTAAATTTTATTAGCATCCACATGAATGTGAGCCTTTTCTTCAATCGACCAGGTGGTTAAGATCTACAATCGATCAGAGCAGTAAATGTTCTGATTTTCCTAATGGTATCACCATTCAAAATATGCTTTCGTCTACCAACTTAATAACTCTCCGATCCTTTCTAGATCTAGTGAGCCTTTGCAGCTCATTCTTGCTTGCCATGCACAAAGTTCGCAAGTCATTCAGTCAGCTACTCGCGAAATACATTCCTTGAGATTAGGTCACAAGTGCGTCAAGGAGCATTTGACAGCACTGAGTAAACACTCGATTCCCAACTTCCTCTCACACATTTTGGTCCTAATCTGAAAATTATAGCCGCGACAGATGCATCAATCTATGTTGTGGGCACCGTCATTAGTTACTTTTCTTGAAGGCTCTGAAAAGGCGATCAGATAAACAGCACCAGCGCTCAAGTCCGCTGAAAAGAATTATGGACAAGTGAAAAAGGAAAGCATAACTGCGAAAGAGTTCTACAAACTGCTTTACGGTCAGCGCTTCACACTGCACAGACCCCAGGAGGCAACTCTCCACATGTGGTTCCAAAAAAGGTAATCTGGATTACTCAGATAGCCGATTAAAACGATGAGCCACATCGTTGGTGAACTACGATTCTGAGCTTTAACACCGATGTACATCAGATTATGGCCAAGAAAATGCTCTTTAACAAAAAACAGTGACCATATGGCCGACAACAATCGAAGACGTGGCCGTTGCCCAACCAACCTGGAGCACCTATGTGTATTGCGACCAAACACAAGACGATGTGTACACAGAAGCACTGTACACCAGCCAGGATGTTCCTCTCTTTTGTTTTAAACTCCACAATGCAAACATTATACACGCGTGGTTCTATGATTCATCTAGTTGTCAACTACTAGGTCTGCATACAGTCACTCTAACGTTCTGACGCCTGTCGGATTAGTTCGATCGACAGCGAACATCGTTTCGTTAGTAAGGCTACAGGCTTGGAATTTCGAAGTCAACTAGAAGGGGAGATCGCAAGACCAAGTAGACCTGATTAACTATCAAAGTGGTAAAAACCACTGCTACCGCGAACTCTCCGAAGCCTTTCAAACTAAACCGATTAACGGATAGCAGTCGTGTATGAGGTGACCTGCCGCACGGCATGGTGCTGACTAGACGAAGCCATCAATAACATCCAGCAATGATGGCAGAATGTGCTACTAACGGACGAATATCTGCGTCTGTATTGCCCAGGTAATCTACTATAGTCCATCAACTGAGCCTCAGTTTTCTTAACAGCATCTCGTCGACTGTCTAGTATGCAAGTGAAAATTGTTTTTTTTTTCTTCTAGAACCATCGTGGTCACTCATTGGTTCCCCAAAGACAAACAGGCTCGGTGATGTTTGCGACTAAGTTGTCGAAAGTAAGTCAGCGAATTACACCCAAAAAATAATGGCTTGTCATACAGAGTGAACATCACCCTTAACTGATCGCGGCTCTCGCATTCTCACAAACTTCCCAGTCAGCCCATTTCGAAATGAATCACTAGACTCGAGTTTCGCTCTCATTAGAGCTCGTCAGTAGTGCATATCCTTGCCACTGCCGGGACTAGTACTCTTGCCATGCTGTTCATGAAGCAACCGTGTTTACCACTGCGCCATTGACTTCACATTAGGCACGACCGAATTATCATATGTGAACGGTCAACCACTTTCGCTTGTGAGTAATGATCAGGTTGCCCGATCGTCTTGAAATGGAGACAGTTACTGTCCGTCAACTCCAATCGATAACCCCATGACTTGGACTTCTCTCGGAGTTGAAATCACAGAAATCATTAACCTGTTGAGCGGTATTTTGATTACTGATGGGTAGCAGGGAATTTTGGTTTTCATATAGATCGAACATCATGAGAACGTCACAGTTGCAATCAATTGTGGGTAATGTTCAATTTATATGAAAACCAAAATCCTCTGCTACTCATCAACAATGGTTTGCTTGTCCTCGTTTATTTGTATTATCGACCATCCATGTGACACTCTTTCGACTGAAAAATCCAACATTTAATGGGGTGAAGCGACAGTCTAATAAACGTGAAGTCAAATGCCAAACAATCACATAGGTTATTCTCACCTTGCTGCGGAAAATTTAACGATAGCTGACACATCTGTTAAGGGAAGAGCAAGCAAAATATCAGGATTTCGACAAACACGCAGTAAGTAACGAAATGTCGTTCATTATGGACCTCAGTAACAAGATCCTGGCCACATATGTGTACGATCCCTAAGAATACAGAGTGCCGTGGAAACTACCATTACAGATGATTTGGGCTATGGTTAACTGCTTCCGGGATTCAAAACCCAGTTGTACACAATTCGAAGAAATCAGGATGAGTAGCAGGTACTCGAGCAAACGGGAACGATGGGCGTGGGAAAATCACGTGGCCAATTAGCACGTCTTCACCTGCGCCAATTCATACGAGTGTACCCATTAGCGCGTCGCTCTCTGGTCTTCCATCAGTTCGCCAGTCAAAGGTAAAATGGAGTGTAATATTTTGTATTCAAGTCGCAGATTTTGGCGTGCGTCGCTCTGTCTACACACTTGTGAGATAAACAAGTGCACTTACAAATGAATCAAAAGAGTGTCCGAAAATGAGAAATTCGCCAAATGAGGCAAAGTTAGCACGGCCGAAATTGTGTAAACAACCATGCGTGTATTTAGATTGAGTTAACACAAACGCTCATAACAGTTGGGGCATGAGATGCATAATACACGGGAGTAAGCATCGAATGTACGGGCAATGCTTCTGGCAATATACATCGTAAGGAACGATGATTCAGTCCAAATGGTCAGGTGTTTCTCAGATAAGTTTATCTTCAAGCTACACAACATTCAGAGGTATGCATACTACTTGATGTAACTGGATTTTACACACGCGATAATCATACCAGTTTGTGATCAAGTGGCAAAGTTGAAACTTACTGGTTAAGTGCTCGCATTAGAAGATATACATGGATTGTAATGAGAAAATTCGAATGTAAGCACAAAGAGTCAAGGGGGCTGGGTACATTCTTCTGTTTATGATTAGTTTTGGTTTCATAAACACTGAAGGATATACTGCGAACATCCAGAGATTTTGGTTTTAAAATAACTTCATGGGAACGGCAAACAACAAAGAGTACGTATCTAGTTCAACACACGTAAGCCGTCGCCTGAGTCGAAGGTGTAGAGATCAACAGAAGCAGATTCAAATAGACAAATCTAGTTCCAACCTAGGAAATTCTGAAGTCAAAACCAATAATTGTTTCAAACTTGTCTCTTGACTAACTACATCAGCGTGTAACAGCATTTAGAAAGTGCTCCTAATTTATAGTCCTGTGATTCGGCATTGTGGTTATACACATTGTACATGTGCTTCTTTAACTAAAACCCACACATTTTAGTTGAAGTCTCACTTTGTTGGTCTGGTTATGCTTGGCTAACTCACTCTGCTACGGTTTCTCACTAGCTGACAGACAGCATCACTTAAAAAGATCACAATGAATTATCGTAATGAATCCGAACGGTCAAGTTTTTGCCCATTACTATTCCGGTTGTGAAAGATGTTTGAGGCATAACACAGCACAACGTAAATAGAAACATGTACCAGAACCTATACAAAAGAAGTCCTAAGCAAAACTCTCTACCAGGATAGCTAACATTCTGACTGAAGCCTGAGTTGAAAACAATACAGGCAAATACCAAACGAATAGATAAGTACGGATCGCCCCTAAACTTTCCAACGGATTCTTCTCCAGAGCACTCAATGAAGATATGCAGACCGGTACAACAGTAGAACAGTCCCCGCTACAAGCAAAACATTGTTTGGTTCCGAATGTAAGTGTGGTGAAAATCTTTACCCGTGCAAACGTATTTGGTAGAATTACACATTAACGGAACTCAAATTAAAGACAGTCGGTTTATTTGGTATCTATCCGTCGGATCAAGATAGTTCATGATGTATTATTATCTCTTGTTAACGAAGAAGTATTACAATGACTCCCAACAGCGCCTCAAACCAAGACATCATGACCGATCATATCCTGGTCGGACTTATCAGAAATGTGATGGGGCTCAAGTCGACAAGTCTGCTCACCGTAGCTTTGGCATTACAGCACGTAACGCCAAGCTATTCTAGGATGCAAGCAATTAGAACAGCATTTTTCCCATTTCCATGAGGGTGCCTTTGGTAAAACAGGTTGATAGAATTACATTTTACCCAGTAAGCAACCTAATGGACTAAGGCGTTGTATTCGAATGTCACAAGTGAAAATGAGAGAATGTCCTTAAGGAATCAAACGGTAAATTAGTGAGCTTCGTACTCAGCTATCAGAACGTTATCAGCCCATAAAATAAACACTCTGATAATCAAATTAGGTTGTTATGGGAGTGACTATCGTTAATTTTCTATTCAATTGTGAATATGCCCATCTTTGCGAGTAGTTCCTGAGTGCAGTCTTCTAGATGGATTATCAATTAGAACAGACTTTTTGTATGAACCTCCTTTAATGTTACTGGGGTTTCGGATCACGTGCCAAACTGAGGAGTAGCTGTTGAATCGCAGTGAAACGTGGACACTGTATCGAAGAAATCTGTAGTATATGAACCGTTTCCATCTGCGACATCGAAGACGCACCATGGGTGTTCGATGGTAGGACATGGTTAGGAACACTGAAGTACTTCGACTAGCGGACGCGGACGGGATTGAAACCATATTGAAGCCCAATTGGCTTTGTTGGCTGGAACACGTCCATAAGATGGGCGACGAACGGACTCCGAAGCAGCTGTTGTACAGGCAGTTGTAAACAAGTGAGCAGAATCTTGTTGGTTAAAAGTAATATCGGCCTTAAATCGTGGGAGGAAGTGGCTTTAAACCTAACCGCCTGCAAGAATGTTGTCCGGATGGGCAACCAAAGGTTGAATGAGCGATAACTGCACTGTCGTGAATTCAGGGGCGCGGTACGCAATGGAACTATGGGTGTCACAAACCGTGATAATACGAGAATATGGGGTTGAGACAAATGCTGCCGAGAATGCGATGGTCATCTCCGACTAGGAGGTAATCAACATACCCATAGTAAACCGTCGATGGAAAGGTAACGAGTACGTTGGGCTCAAGTGGATTGTGTGACATATATCTGTTTGTTTTTCGACCTCCTCGCCAGATAGATGGACTAGGTGGCCCTTTACCTTTTCTGGCCCTCATCTTTGTTGGTGCATTGTATGGTGAACGTTTTGTTCGTTTTCCGGCTGAAGTTTGAACTTATCTTCCTTCTTCATCCTACGTAAAGTGCAATAATATTTACTATCATTATTGAACTACTTCGTACCTTATATTATCGATATCATTTCTTCCATCTTACTAATGGAGTTTCACTATATTTTGTTTCCTAAAGATAAGGGTTTCACATTCATACTAATCTACTATCTGGCTGGGTGGACCTCAAAGGGTTCCACTCACGCGCCCCTTGGTCTTATTCAGTTGGGCTTATGCTAGATACGTGGTGTGAGTGGAACCATACATGATACAGCGCAAGCCACTTGCATAGGTGTCCTTTGATTTCAGGCACTGTAATAAGCTAGTCCGAAGCGAATGCTTCCAGCCGTTTGGGGTTGGGGGATGACAACGACAATGTTCCCGCAATGTTGGGACTAGGCATAAGTTCTCCAGTCAATGAAAACAAACAACACTAGCATTTTGTAACACATACAGCCAAACACTGATAATCAATTCTGGATTCTGGATTCAAGATATTCATGAAGAGCGTTGCTATTACGGTAAACTTCATCAAGAGAGGTGCCTTAAACACAAGGGTTTACAGATAAGCGTGTTTGGAAAGTGACTCAATTTACGATAACCTTATTTTTCATGCCGAGATCCACCAGTATGCGTGGCAGAGAGAGTTAGAAATCTCTTTTTTGGGTCGAGGACATAAACTAAGATGGTGGTGGCAAGAACGGAACAAACCCGTGTTGAAAAACTCTACAACTTGAAATGCTCCATTCCGTTGTGTTATCTGGCTGACAGTTTTTCTGAATCTCCGATCTCAAGCAGAGGGATCGTTTCCGGAGATAAAATTACAGCAATCCTCCGAGAAAAGCTGCAACATCGGCTAAGAAAATTTTGGCAACATAGAACTGAGTCCAATTTCACTGTTTCATTGTTCCTGGAATATGCTGCAGAAGTTGAGTTCAGTGAACTGAAGAATGAAATGGCCAGTCACCTAACAAAGCTGCTTTTTCGATCCAAGGAATACATTCTAAAACCAAGAACATCTTCCAATCAATGAACTGTAAACACACTTCTCTGATATTTGAATAGACAGTTTGGCAAGGCAATCAATGCAGCTCATTATCAAGTAGTCAGCGCACAATGTTACTTAAAGAAAGGGAAGATCAGTGAGGATCGTGCTGGTTAACAATTCATGAAGTTTTTGAGACAACTGGGAGGGTTCTAAAATAGAAGTACTGCTTTTTTCAAGCGCCTACATGTGAGGCGCAAGATTTCTGCCGCTGCCCTCCTAAAAAGCACAAAACGAAACAGCTCGCTAAACTCCGAACATGACATTATGTGCAGATTGTCGCGAATTACCTTAAATTTTGACAAGCCAGTAAACGATATTGTTTTTTATTAATTGTATGACGAAACACCCATGATGAACAGTTGGTGTATATTTTTATTAGATATTAGAACCAGGTTATATGGGTTTGACAAAAGCTAAAACTGTTTTCAAAAAATCATGAATCTCAAAGATGAAATATCTGTCCACGCAAAATCAGTGCTTGTGCAGTTTCTGGTATTATGTAGAGGAATGCAAGTCACAGGACGGGATATTCTTCAAAATGGATCAGGGAGCATGGTTTTCCATGATTCCTCGGCAAAATTTTCAAAACAAACTGTAGTCAGGTAAACTTACATCAGACGGATTCTATGCATCTATTTGATAGTAAGAAGGACCTATGGTTGGTTTCAAGGTCATATTACACCAACAAGAACCGTGTATTACCGCAATCAAGTCGACTGTCATTCGACTACATAGTTCTGTTCCATTTCACAAAAAGAAAATCGTATTCAGCTTATGAATCCCATGGCTATGACGGGATTGTTGTTGCCACATGAAAAATTATGTCGAATTCGGACCATTCCGAAATGCCTCAGTCCTTGAACATCATTCTAAGTTTGGTCCCTCTGACTATCCGGTCCTCCAAGTTCGCCTGGTATCTCCTTGAGAGAGTTCACCAATAAGTATATTGTGTATCGATGTGAACAGCAATCAGGTAGACTGACAGATGAGCGAATGGAGTCTTTAAGATGAACCAATACAACATTAAACAAGTGAACCGTTTCTCTTCATATTTTAAGCAGAAAAGAAAAACAGAAAAATCTTCATTTGCGCGGGAATCTAAGCGAAACACGACCGATTTGCATCAAATCATCACACTGAACGACAGGCTTGGAACAGAGGTGTGGTGAACACTCGCAAGGGTGGACCCACTTTTCACCAAAAAAGAACGAATAAACATACTGCCTTAAGGGCAACCAAATACAATTGTTCAGGAAAGTCCTGTATCGAGACCACGCGGTTTAATCAGCTAGCCAGAATTCAGTCAACAGTCGAATGCCTTATGGATGAAGTCAATACCTCATCAGCTTGCTGGTAAGAGAACAGCAAGAAGAGAAAAGGCATGTGGTACCTCTACCCACCTGTGTCACCCGTGGTGCCGGAAAGACGCTCAGCTGTCGTCGAAAAGAACGCATACATGTGTTTTGGTTTGCCCCAAGGTTCGAAAACACGGCCTGTTTATGATGAAGATGAGAATAGACTTGTGTTTAATCATCTTAGTCTTTGCCCATTAACCTACATCAAGTAATGTGATTTCGCGAGCAACGTAGCCATTTGCCAACGCATAGTACAGAACGCTCGGGATACGCGATAAGTTGGTCAACTAATCAGGTTGCACAGACCGCGATAGTTAGGGCAAGTACTTCGCATGCCACGTGGAAACATTCCACTTGGAGCAGTACGTACTGACATCACTAACAGCTGGATAAAACCGTGGAGCTATCAAAAAACAAGGTGATCACAAAAGATGGAAACAGACAATTCCACTGGTCGGGTGGGTACATATCACCTACCCAGTTGGGGGTCAAGTGATCGCTCAAGTCACCTAGTAAGGAACGTTATCCGAAATGGCTACGTGCTGCAATCAGTAGAGTGTCTGCATTCACAGCGTTTCTGGTTCTTCAGTCAAACCTTGTTTTGTCTTTTTATTGTTTGGTATTTTTCGTCTTCAAGATTATCTCAAGTCACTGCTGCGATGAGCGGAAGCTCGAGCCACACTATCTTCTGATAAGGCTTACGAGCGTAATGAATGAACGAATGAAGTCAATATAAAGGTAACTCATGTTCTGGTCAACGTATCCGTACAAAATTGAAATAACGCACCTGAGAAAACGTCCACTGCAGTACGCAGAGCCCGTTGAAGTGGAGAGATCAGCTGAAGTAGTAGACTGGAGCGTAGTTCCGGCTTCCAGCTGTCCAGGCGTTGAAACGCGTACCATCCGGCAGAAACAGAGGTGCTATGAGCAGAACAAAAGGCAATTGTTGGAAAGTGAGAATCGAGGAATGTGAATTCATAATAAATGAACACAGATCAACAGAGAGCGAACTGAAAGCATATGTGAGGCACCAGTCACGCGGACTTTCTAGAAAAACTCACCGCATTCCGGATATGTGATCCACCTTTAGCGCCAGATCCTCAACTAGCCATGCCAGAGTCTCCCAGTTCCAAGGGTCAGAGTCCGACGACTCCTTTGGTTCGGACTGAAAACCAACCAAGGTTGGATGAGACGTAGGCCGCGGCCAATGACACAGGCCAAGAGCCAAAGCAGTCATGTCCAATTCCCGGAAACAAACGGATAACTCTTCAAAATTTACCTAGAGTAAGTTATAAACAACAAACTGTATTAAAGGATACACACCGGTTAACTGTTAAAGTTCAAGCAGCTCAACAGAACCAGAAGTCTAAAGGGAGAAAACGGTCCACAATAAGTTGGTGCAACTCGCCGAAGAACATAACAAACTGTTACCAAAATGGCTTACTTACAAACGTCGACTTGACCGTCTTTGAGTGTGTTAACTTTATTGCGGCCATCTTCGAGACTTTCTGTTTAGATTGTCGTGCTCGTCTGGAGTTGATTTCAGTTGTAGCATCTTCGTTCACCGAAGCCATGGTGGCATCCGAACAAGATGTAGATTCCTCTTCGTTGTTTTCATCCTCCGTATCATTGTTCCGCGTATTCAGACAAACATCCACATCCTGTTCCAATTGAGATCGCATCTTCTTCTCTTTGGAGGGACCAGAATAAATTTTGGTATTGCCATCTTCGGTAAGAGTCAAAGCGCATTTGGACTTTCCCTCCTTTGAAGTTATCCGTCTATTCATAGAGTACAGCATTAATGAAGCAGACTGTTGTCAGAAGAGTAAACAGATTGAGTTAATCAATCGTTTGGCATGGGACAATCCAGGAAAGTACACTCGTGAAACCACTTCAGACGTATCGCTTATCTGCACCATCTAATTAATATGGTTCTTCTCATTTGTTTACCAGTTGTATGTGGTCTATACCGGGCATCTAGCATCTCAATCAAAAGATTACACGAATCGAACTGACGCCGAGATAACCTGTCACTTAAATTACCTCGACATCAAATCATTGTAGCGGGCTAATGCGAACACAAGTGACGACAACTATGTATATGAAATTGTCAGGAAAATATAACGAAGAAGCAGGAACCTTTCCAACACAAGCCAAAAACCTCGATAAACTGTCTCAAGAGAACTGTCAAAAACAGGGAAATCCAAACAGTTGTTGCCTTTTCGTACTCCTCTTTCCATTGACTGGAAAGACAAAACTCATCTCAATCTACTTATATTGATGAATCACAGAACTACCGGCGAACATCGACACACATATTGGTCTAGGAGACTCAGATAATAGACATTGAAGTACTGGCAAGATTAAGAGCAATTTTCGATTACACAGAGTGTGTTTTACAGGCTAGGCTACGAAGTCACATCAGAAGCTTGTAGATAACAACTCATTTACAAGTTAGTTTACCTCGGCTTCAATGGAGTCCACAGACCACTGCGAACATCAAGAACTGACCAGAACTTCAATGTGCTTGGAATTACACTTTTACAAGGTAAGATAGCGTAAGTAATACAGTCAACATTCATCGTAAGCCCGCGACTGGCTTCGTGGTTGCTGCCACTCAGACAAACGTAACATTATACATATACTATCTATGCCATTTAACCTTATAAAATTACAACCCCATCTAGGAGCTCGAGGCAGGCTGAGGTTTTACACAGTTCCGGTGAGTGCTCCAGTAAGTGTACTGATCAACGGATTCCATCGGGTCCGAAATAAACTAGGAAACTAGCTGGTAACTTACTTATTATCTTTAAATTCCAGCATCTGCCGTTTTTACTTAGTAGGATGTGTGGTCGAAGTTCACCGGATGCATGTATCGGATGAACAACAACCACGAAACCGGCCGCGTTTCCCGGTGGATTCTGATCATTAAACGCACTACATACGTTACCTTACATCGGGAAGTTGGAAATTTTGCATCCGAATTCTAATATTCACGCCGTCTTACAACATCTGATGGGAACTGCTACAACGGTCAATATGGGGACAATTAAGAGACATTCTGAGATAGCCACATTGAAATACACCAACGATGCCGCTAGGCGAACGCTGACTAGACAGAATCAGGTTCCGTTACATTTTCATAGTCTGTCACACTACTCATCAGTAGCACATGTGATAATCGTTTTTGGAAGCAACATGAAGGCATGCTGTGGCAACAGAGAAGTTGCACAACCCAAATTTAAATGTGCTGGCGTGAAATCCACAATCACCTTGTACATCCGTTCTAATACTGAATGGTGAGTATTCACTTAAAGGATTAAATACTGAGTTAATAAATTAACCGTAGACAAAAAGTACTTTTTCCACGCCGATGTATTTTTATGAATGGCCACACAACCAGCCACTTTGTTGTCCGCAGAGTTAAGTAGAAGAAACATGCTTACGCTTTAATCGCGTTCTTCCCATTCGTACAGCCGAGGTGGATTCCACACGCAAAACAAATACATTTGGACTCATCGGTGTTCACCGGCAGTGGTGGATGAACGTCCCAAGCTTTCCCAGGCTCATATGTAGCTGTTGGAAGACAAACAGTTGAAGCAGACTGACAGTAATCGGCACTTTCGAACCGCACACCATTGGCAGTGTCCAGACTGGCAAGACAATCGAACAATTGTTTTCTAAGGAAGGCGATCTGCTCGAGACGAATCAACGCATTTTTCTGACGTGACAACACCGACGATTTCTGCGTCATTTCCACATCCGCACAGTTGTTGGACGAAGAGTCCGCTGCACCTGGGCCGCGATACGCAATAATAGACGGAGCGAAGACGTTCACCACCTCAATGCACCAATTGATCACGAACAGTAACAGAAGAGGTTCGTCAACTGCCGGCCCAAAGCCGATCAGGTGTTGGTAGGATAGCACATTACCGCTCGTGGGTAGCAAGATAGGACAGCCCAGGAGAGCGTCGATCGCTGAATAAAACAGAATAATGAAGAAAGTACACCTTGGATGAGACTACAAATGTCACATTACTGATAAGCAATACAATTTCAAGGTTGTGGTAGCGTTGGCGCATTCCAGCGTGAACTGCGTGAGAAATCTTGTTTGGGCAGTTAATTTGACAGATCAGTTGATGGATTCCATCAGACGATGGAATGGGCGACTAAATGAGTAAAAACCTGCAATTTCTAAGCTCTCAATACGAGTTCTTAGTTCAGTTAGTGAAAATCTTCCCACGATTCGACAGCCTATTTCTGTCGTTGGTTCAAATTCACTCACATCCTAGATTTTGTGCCATTACGTCTTATCTAAATTATGAAATCTAATACAGTAATTATAAGCAATACGATGAAAACATCCCTAGAAGCTCGAAACAGAGTGAAACTAAACGGACAATAATTTTCATTTCAGATCAAAGTTCGAAGATTGGGTTGAGTAGAGACAATTATTTTTGGGAATTAAACAAGTGTTGTTCGCCCCATGATTTGCAACAGCATAACAACCAGTATCAGGCCCTCATGAATGTCTGATAATGATGACCATAAAGAGTTCCTATCCAGTGGGAGAGTGACTGACCATGACTGCCGCGAGGTGAGGGTGTTGATAACAGATCTTCCAGGTAAAAGGAATACTTACCACATGTTCTGTTCGTGGGCATATGCAAAGGTTCAGTCATACTCGCTTGTGAGCACGGCTCGGTTTGCCTGATCGCACCAACAGCCGACGCAGTAACTTATCTGTCAACTCCACTCAATGACCTTCCTAAGTTGAAATAACAGGTAGCATTAAACTTAGAAATTATGTTAATGCCACAGACAATCCTTCGCTATATCACCTATAACAACGGACTCTCCAACAGGCTCTGTAGGATGTCATGGATCCTAGCACACGTAGAGCTTCTCTCAGATCAACTTCTACATCTATTCAGAAGACCTTGGACCGGCAGGGCATGATCGAACAGGTCAACGTGGCTCTCAGAAGAGAGCAACAATTTTGACCGAGGGGAATCGCACCGATACAATACCAGACACAACCCCTCAACCGCCAGAAACGATACTCAGCGCAAAGGGCACAACGGTCATTCTACCAGACTTTGTGTTGCTACTACAGCTCAATTTATGGAAGACAAGCCTACCAATTTGACCATAACCGGGTGAGGGCGATAGATGTCCTGTACCAGAGTTGAAACTTCCTCCTATTACATTTAAACATGGTCATATTCGCTCACCTACCGTGTCTAGGCTGCTTTGGTCTACATCTATTGTACTTCTCGTAAGTACAGGGACTGTTTGCCACACACACTCAACTGTCCGATATATCATTGTTAGCGGCACCAACATTAGGTCAATCAGAGGGCGGAATAGTCCTGTTACCCTGTGTTATGTAACACGTAAACAGCTGATGTTAGTAGTGAAGAATCTTCCCTGATATGTCATTCTGGGAACCGACCGCCTGCCAACACTCCATATTTGATGGAACATTATGCGATAACGGAATCATTCAATTTCATAACTCTAGAAACCAGGGCCTAACTGCTATTGTTGTTGCTATGACGCAGTTATTGCCCACTGACGCCACGTCTAATACTAGTTGTGGAAGCAACCTTTGTGGAGATCCGGGACACTTTCGTTTGAAAGGAGTGAGACTGAGCGGATTAATTTAGTATGACATTGAACAGGTACGGGCAACGCTACTCAAATCCGGTTGACATCACGCTGTGTCCCTATCCAATATCAGGTCGAGTTAAGTAATATAATTAACGAAACGTAGGCTGGTGAGATTATTTGCTCCTCCCAGTCTACATGAGTAGCTTCTGTTGTTTTAGTAACAAAAGTGACGAAACAATCCGGTTACGCGTTGAGTACCGATGGCTGAACGTGGTCACACAAAACAATTCTTTCCACTGCTTGGAACAGATGACATGTTTGATGCATTCGCTGGGCTTGCATGGTTTAGCACTCTCAATGTGGCCTCCGGATATTGGCAAGTAGAGCTACACCCGGATGGCCGGTTCAAATCCGCTTTTGCCATTCCTTTCAGCTTATACGAGTTTCAGACAATGAAGTTTGAGCTAACTAATGCACTTGCCACTTCCCAGCGACTGATGGATACGAGATTGCGTGAACTACTATCCGGTAAATGCCTGGTTTATCTAAACGACATCGTTATGCATGGTCGTAATGCCGAGGAACACATGGCCAATATGCGATTAACTCTGAGTAAACTTCTGGACCTTGGTTTAGAGTTAAAAGCAACCAACTGCATTTTTATGAGGTTAAGTATCTCGGTCACATTTTCTGCTGTTGTGGTATGCTGTGACCACGAGAAAACGGAGCATGTGCGTTCCTGGCTCATACTTAAAATTGCTGAGGATGTCCTCCCTCAGCAGACATCCGATGGATTGGAAGCTGTCATTGTTTACGTGAGCAGAAGTGTGACTTGACAAGAACGTAACTACCGTACGAAGCACAAAAAGAGCTGTTAGCATTGGTACACTTCACCAGGCAGCTCTTCATAAGCACAGCTCATCAGCGGCTTCTGTGGCTACGGAACTTTTGGGATCCAGATAGCCATACTGCACGCTGACAAATTTATCTCCAGCATAACCACTGAGGATAAACATCGTCCAGGGAAAACACGCGAGAATTCTGGTGCAACGTCGCAAAGGCACTATAGAGATCATGGGAATGTTCATCCCGTACAGCTGATTTCAATTCAGCCATCACATTAAAAGCCCCAGAGACGTAAATGTGGTTGTAAATGTAATCCAATTACCCTAACCAGCACCCAGTCCATAAACGGCTACTACAGGTTCGCAGTCGACCTACTAAACAGGAGATCGCGGGTCTGTGGATACTTCGATCGAAACCGGCATCTCAACAGGCAGTGCCTCCTCTCAACACTCCTGAAATCCATTGCACCCAACACGGAAATTTGTAAAAGATGACAACCACAATTCTTTGATACTCGGAAGAAGTCGAGTTATTGCCATTCTAAGAGATGAAAACATCAACTTGAACAAGACTGATTAAGCAAGTTGTATCAACACCTAGCCTGGATGTAGAAAGTTCACATATTATATGATCGTATAACGGTGGGACAGCCGGTTTTAACCACTCATGTAATTTGATAGTAAGTTACACCATGTTCGATTCTTCTCCACTGTTTTACTTTATCACGCAAGAAACCGGTACTTGTAGCGGAAAATTATTGAACATCTAGCCTAGAACAATTATGGGACAGACTGTACGATTACCAAATTGAGTATATCAAAAAGTAAGCAAATGAGTTGATGGTAGGTCCCAGTAGAAAATGTTACCGGCGAGTGCATATTCAAACCAGCATCTGCAGGTGAACTGTGTCGAGTTACGTTCTCGAAATAACTTCAAATAAAGAACAAGAAATGTACGGATTGCTGAAAAATAATAGTAACTTACCGTCCAATTGATCATCGCGTTGATGACATTCGATTAAGGATAGCAGAGCGATCTGTGAAGGGACCAGTAACGGTGCAAACACGCTCACAGACTTCTCTGAAAAGGCGGTCGAAGAAGACGACCATTTGGTAAGTCGAGAGTGATGTTTTTTGAATTCCTCAAGATAGCGCGACCAAGCTGGTCCAATACCAATTGCTATCTCGCACATGATCGGGTCATTTAAATTTAATTGCGTCGTGTGGCCATGAATGGCAGCGTTGTCCATAACAAAAACATCCTGTCCAATGAGAAAGGGAAGCAATGAAGCCAAGCGTGACAGCAACCAAGATGCTGAGACAACGAACATAAAACCGTCTAAATATGTACCAGAAGAAGCCAACACGGTTGACTACACTCGGTTCTAAGACCTAAACGACAGATCAAGACTTGATTCAAATGGAAGCTGAACAGCAGAGTGCATAATAAGTGGATTTTGAAGCAAAACTTTTAACAGCGGTAGGGCGATTAAACAGCAGTACGAACCACAAATGTGTTGCTGTCGAAGACAGTAACAACCAGCAACTGAATTCTACCTGTGACAACTAACAAAAGCGCGAAAGACTCGACAACTATCACGATAAATGTCAAAAAAGCACGCTCACCCGGAAATCCCGCATTACGCGCGCCCCCATCCATCCTAAAAGACGTTCAGCTTGTAAAACAGAAGGGATGCTAAAAACAGACCTGGCAGATATCACGTCGTTCGTTGCCGTCTGAACAGTTTGCTGGTCTGATACGACGATCATTTGTGACAATCGACCAGAACAGAACCTCAACTCATCCAACCAAAATGTCTTCAGTTGAGGAAATGGAGTGATGGCGTGCTCGACCAATCCGATAATCTGTAACAAAAGTCGAGAGGGTGGAGTAACCAAACGCGGTTCAACCAAGCCGTCCGTTCGTTCATCTTCCGTATCCTCGACGGGCAGACGGATTTCATTTGGATCATCAGCAAGACGAGTCCCAGGACCCCGCAGACTCAAACAACTGGTGTTGCTTGTGCGTGATGTGCTCGTTGTGGAAATACTTATACGATCCGCTTCAATGTGTTTTGCCTGGCTAGCTACCACGCCCGACTGTATTTGAAAAAATACGTAATAGACGATGAAGACAAGAAATATAGACATCCTTCATTTTAAATCGAACAGGCTTTATTTGGAGTATTGCCAAACTCACTGAAGTGTGCATGCAGGCACTGTAAGAGAAGAAACGTGCCAAAGCCTCGCAAATCAGTAGACTACTTTACATGATCGCTAAGGTCACAAAAACGAGGGTGAAGCGCATCTGCAACCGCAATTTCAAGTAAGGTCACAGGTGGATACCACATCCCAACATTTTTGTATCCTTGGACGAAATATTCGCAGTATAGGGTTCTGCTGTTAGGTTCAGAAATGGCAGAACTGAAAAACGTGTATTTAAGTGGAACACTGTAGAAGTATTCTGAGCTGAATGATCGAGAAAGTTCGAAGATTTTATGGACACGGAAAACAGCTGTGAATAGATGGTTGGTACCACGTATAGGCGAAGGTGGCCAGTAGCTTATACACGATAATTCAGTAGCGTTTAAAGTGTGGTCAGAGAAATAGTGGTCAACACAGTTAGTCCGTCAGAATGTGGACAGGAGTTCACATAGTGTTGGTGGCAAGGATGTGCATTACTGACAATATCCAATAAGGTTGGAACTCGAGTCTACCTCTTTTCGATAGATGTAGTCAAATGTGACCCACGTTCCATCTACATCGACCAAATCCTCGAAAATTTACTAGTAACATCCACTCCACCAATGTATAGAGTTCAAAGTGCAAAACCATAAACTCTGAAGAGGTCATATTTAATCACTAACACCCTGATGCTCCTCAGTATGGAGTTGCACCGTCTGTAGCAAACGGAGTAGGTGCTTATCACGTTCGCTACATCTGTAATAGTTCACAGGCCTTCGTTTCTCAATGTGTCCTCCGCAGTGACACGATGAACCTTGACTTATTTTTTTGACACCGCTCACTTTAATTGCGCGCGCCATTGCTTTGCCAGATGTGAATTGCTAAGGGCTATTTTTATTGCACAGATTTCGCTTCGTTGTGAAGTATGTACCTGTGTTGAGTATTAATTATTTCTGTACAGAACCAGTTTGACCTGAGTAAACCGTCGACATTACGTCAAGTACTGTCCGAATAAGGAAGCTCACAGCTGATCTAGTGAACTGCGCATAACCGTGGGTCAATGTGGATTCTATTCCTATTGTTCTTCAGGTGTAAATGATTAGGCTGTTGTGTGTGCTAACTTAAGACAGCAAATTCAGGGGCATAAAAGTACGTACCTATCAACGGTCAGGTAAAGGGGAACAATGCGTAGTCAATTAAAGCAACTGTGAATGAACAATGTGAACCGAGCCTGATATATTGTCTACCAAAAATCTATTGCGAAAATCCAATCGGTTTCAACAACATGGAAGACCCTAGTGTGTGGTTAGTACCGCTTCTAGTTAGGAGACTGTTCTGTGGTGATTTATCGCGGAACAATTCCTCCCAAAACGAGTCAACGTGGGTACAGATGATCCCCAAAATTTCAATGGCTGCACATAAATCTGAATTAGTCAAAATATTGTGAACCACTCATCTGAGCGAGGAATTTTATCGACACCGTCTCGCCAACACTACGTACAAGATATACAGCCTTATCCTGTAACCTTCTCTTTGAGTTCCGAGTATTCCTTGTTCGACTAATTGTTTTCATCACCATATGAAAGGACCGCGTGTAGGTACAATAAAAACTTTAATCATCCACACTTCGGAGAAGCTTTTTGACAGAATAGTTTGCAAGCGCTCACAAGACCAATTTGGACGCGAGTGCACATCAAGGCAGTTTCTTTTAAAAAATGTCTCTTCAGCACAGTTGATGCAAGTCTATTCAATGATGTTAGTCGATTTCGTAACTGCGATTGCACAGAACTTCAATTCTTAGTGTTATAGTAGTTTGCCAAGAACGTAGTGTAGCGAACAAGCTGATTTTCACTTATTCACCATCAGGCCAAATAGTTAAAGCTCAAACGAAGCAGTGTTGTCAGGGTGAAACAAACAAAACAAGTGACGAGTTCATATGAAGCCAACCACACAAAAGACACAGACAGAGATCACGTTTTAATATAGTGGCGTCACGATTACGACGCAAGTGGAGTCATAGCAACTTGATCCTTCAAGAAGTGTTGGTCCTGAACAAAACTTTTCAAGTCACACAAGGGCAGAGTAATCAATCGAATTCGACCACTTCAACAGAGGCCAGAATTCGCCATCTCACAGCTTCCGAATGACTGCCCTTGACCCTGTAGGTCGAAAAAAACAAGTATCTTGGTTGACCGCATAACTCAGTCGCAAACTAAGAGTCGATAAGGTGTGTCACAAACAAACTAGTAGTGGTCCTGGCAACTCCTGTTGATTCAGGCAGAAAAATAGTAACGGATGCGTCCGTATAAGAGTCTGGCCATGCGGTCCACATAATAGCACAATTTACGGGTTACATTCACTAGTTTTTGAGTTAAGTCCTCCGTTAGTTTCTTTAATAATGCAGGTCTGTTCCAAGCTCTTTTGCGATTGGCGCACGGTTAGAGTTTCGCTGTCAGTCACCTTGCGAAAGGTGCAGGGATTCGGGACAGTTTTCGGCACCGTGGTTACGGATGTCGTAGGCGAGTAACAAAACATGATTACAAGCGAGCAACGTCAACCGGCTGTCTAGTGGATTGATAACCTGCCGTGATCGACCGGCTATGCTTCCACTATGAGCAGCTGGAGTCAGCAGGAGGTCAACTAAGGTGTCCGCTGCAGTTAAGCCTACACATGTCAAACCAGTGCGCTGCACAGGATAACAACTATCTGCATCTGTCGGTAGATTTTCATCATCATCATCATCATCACAGCAGTCATGAACCTGACCAAAAGGTACTGAGGCTCGGGCCACCGATCACCTCAACAGTGACGTGGAATATCTTAGAAGAAAATGTTACTAAGAAGCTTGAAAATTAATAAAAAGAAGACTAAGTGGAAGAACTAGAAATAGTATGGATACAGGTACGCCATTGACTGCGACACTCCGCCATCTCGGATAGCGTCTCTAACCACCAGTTTGAGTTATCACGAGGACCCCATCCAGACAGGCGACACCTACCCACTTTGCTCAATGGAGCAGTCAGGGTCTTCATATTCCGGGACCAGGTTGTTGGTTGACCACCACGCGGTTCTACCCAATTGTTGGTGGCCTCAGTATGTAATGCCCGTTTCACAACGAGACTGGACCTTGACGCGGTGTGACGGCTCGCGCATCTCGATGACCTATTAGGCTAAACTGGACAGTGTGACCATTACACCGATAGAGTCACTCATGCCAGGCAGGCCAATACGTAGAGGTCTGACAAACCAGTCTCCTGGTCCTCCAGGTTGGGGGTTGGAAAAAGATTGGCATCTTCTTCCGGAAAACGTACCAGTTCTGGTACACTGTCACTCACCCGCTGCCTCGCGGTATAGGCTTTTGAGCCAAAGGCTCTGGTTGAGAACCCTAATCGTTACCCGCCTGTGTCTGGGCGCCGTGGCATTATCTCATCCCGCATAC
>LUCH01000771.1:140411-163478 GCA_013368495.1 Paragonimus heterotremus
CTCTCTTCCTATACAGGGTTTGCTTTTTATTCTTCTTCATGGTTGTGTGGCAGTTAAGCATCAGTGTGAACCACTGATGTATTGCTGTCTATGATGATGATGATGATGAATGCCCGGTACGGTAAACGATCAGATGACATACGGAATATGTGACCCAACCATCGCAAGCTGTGCAACGTGATTAGTTTACCAATTGGTCGCGCGTCCCGGGCATTCCAGAATACGCGCCGGCGAACGGCCACATTGCTCACGCGATCAGTCCATTTAATATGGGCTAATTGGCGGAGACAACGGTCAAACACAGCAAGCCTGTTGATATCTTCCTTGTGAACAGGACACGTTTCCGAACCATAGAGCAAAATGGAACGCACACAGGCGTTATACACTCTTCTTTTCAGCGACAACCGGGCGTCTTTCCGACGCCATGTGGTAGATTTCCAGTGAAGACCGCACTGAGAGGGAGTCAAAGCAGTGTGTAGACAAGATTAGACGATTCGCGAAACAATGCCTACACTCTTGAATGATGCCATTTTTCGTAATGCTACAATTAATCCGGTTAGATAAAATCATATCACAAAATATCCAGCAGTGATTACTTGAAGCAGGGTACTTAATAACTTTAAATCGTCGATGGAGCATATAATTGTAGTTTGTATTCACATTTGTTGACGTCTCCGAGTGACTGCATAACTGTAACAGGAGCTTTATGATCCACAGGGGCCGCTGCTCAGTTTGTCCGCTTTGCTTAAGGAGAGCCAAAGAAATTGACCTCTTAACACCAGTGGACGTCCGGTGAGGAGGGTTTGCCGCACTGAGCTGCTCACTTAACTAGAAAGGTAATTCACAAACGAATCAGCTTGAGAAAAAAACGAAGCCGATCGCGCAACAGCGTTGCAGATATGCACGAGACTTTTGTAAGAATTATTTTTCAGCAAAGCACCGTATACACTGTGACCAAGCTCGAACGATAAGCCAATTAGGCTGCTGGTTGAAGTTGACCGCTTGAAGCTTTATCTTGTTATTCGCCTACGGCTTCCGCGACCACAGCTGAGAAAACTGTGCCGAATCCCTTCGCAAGTTGGCCAACAACGAAATTCCAATCGTGTATCAATCACAACAGTGCCTGGAACAGACCTGTACTAATGGAGAACTATAATTTTCTCACGGAGAACCTAACCCGTAAACGGTGTAGCCCCACAGGAACAAACAAATGAGTGTACACATAAAAAAGCTGCAGAAACGTGCAACCTACCTCTAAAAGTGTATATACAATGCTGGAGTAGTGAGTCGGCTACCTTATTTGGGCTGAGAAATTCCGGAGCTCTTATGTGCTAGTGTTTACGTTGATGGACTAGGCATGACTGGTCCTTGACTCGGGTCGCTTTCACGTCTGTCTGGACATGTGCTATGCCTTATTAGTTTCTCCACACGTCTGAACTTGACTAACGATGTTCATTCTTCATTTGTGTACGTGGGTGTGCTAGTTGCCCTTCTCCCTGCATGGCCCCAAGCCGTGCCATGCTTGACCCACTCATCCATTCACCTTTCGATGTATCACCTTGTTGAATATCTAACATCTTTCTGTTGACTGACGATTAAACCTTGGGGTTTGCCACTTGAGGTATTTACGCCTACCTGCGCGGTTACAGTGTGAATTTTGTCGTTGGTAGAAAATCTGCTAGGAGCCCCAACATCTAATTGCGCATTGGTATTTGGCTGATATTTGCCCTTTACAGACACTCGCACTGTTGTACAGCTGTTGAACACTTGAGTCAGATTGCCAATAACTGATATTTGTACTAACTATTATATGACTAATTTTCCATTAGCACCAGCAGACTTTAGATCCCCTTTGGTGTGACCGCCTTCTAGGATCATTTCTATACGAGGCATTCAATCACTGGACGACGGTACGGTACGCATAGAGTTTCGAAAAATGCGCGGTTTGGCAGCGTAGAAGTCCTGATGGAAGCGTTACTGAATCTTCTAGCGATAGTTTCAACAACCACATCGTCTTTGAATAGTATAAAATGTACGATGCCCTCTTTTACGCTGGTGGTGTAACCCGAGGAAAGATTTGTTCGGAGTGAGTTGTACCCAAGAGGAAGTGGGTGGCCACCTCATGGAACGCAAACAGGAGAGGTTGGTGTGAGAGTCATAAGAGAACAGTCGCTTGAGTTGAATAATGACAGCTGCAATTTTACTGACAGGCAGAGAGTCTTACAATCATCTAGAAACGTTTTATTCAGGAGGGGTATTTGTATAAATTATGAATGTCTGGTCTAATGCATTTGGTACTATACACAAAATACCGGAGATACTAGAAGTACGATAACCTGGGAAATTATCGATCATCACATGTAGCCTTTCTATAGTATCGAATCAAATATGGCGAACCGAATGTCACTAACTTCATCCATTTGCGTGGACACTTGGATTAGATGCGTGTTCTTGCATTCTTCTTGGACGGGTTGTCGACGACAAACGGTTTCTAGGATCCCGACCGCTCCAACAACGCCCAAGGCTTTGGTGATGAGACAGGTGTTAGAAAGTTTCTTACGAAGCAAAGTCAGCAGTTTCTCCTGCGGCGACTTGTTTTCACGATCGCTAAAGAAAATAACACAAAATGGATCTGGTAACCATACAATTTTCGAAAAGGACTATAGTGTTAGTCGAATTGTTAAGGATGGACATGTTGCAGAATGCGGATGAACATGTATAGACACACACTCCCGAAACAACTGGAAGAGTTAAGCACAAGCAATGGCGAAATTAGATTACTGAAACTTGAACGCAGGAGATCTGAAACTTTTAACATGCGAAATCAAACAAGGATGAATATACCAAACACTTTAATGTTCCACTGCATCCGACGACAGTAGAAAGATGCGTAACACTGAAAAGGAGGGTTGGTGAAAACAGCCGTTAGGTGTGTTAGGAGGCGCACCTCCTCACGAAACAGCTAGGACGCGTCACGCCACATCGATCGGCCGGCCCAGCTCGGATGATATGGTCGTGGATGGTGACATGGTCCCATACAGCCAATCAGTTTGCAGGTGTGCGGTCGAACGCCTGCACGTTATCTGAACAGTGTTTTTCTCGCGTCGCCTTCTGACGCCCCCTGCAACGTGATTTGTTCTGACTCCCTGACTGCCATATATGATTGTCTCACTTGCTTCGCTTTGTGTCCGTCGCCCATCTATGGTAATCGTTTTGCCCTATAAACTTAGAGCCCCCGTGGCCTAATTTTGTCTCGCTCTTCCGATAAACGATGTCGCCACGTCTCTTCTCATTTCTCGGTTTTGGGCCAAGCGACTGGGCGCGTAACCAAGGCGACGATCCAGTAAGGTGTGACGGCCCCAAAGAATGACGCAAGCGGAGTCAGTCTGTTGTAAAAGAACATCGACATCGCCGTGTTATAAAAACGTTACGTTTAGCGGGAATTTCCCGTTTCGACTCACAAAACAGTTTCCTGTCTTGAAACACTTTATATTATATTAGAAATTTAATGTCAAGTTGGTCAAAGCCTAAAAAGTAGCTGGGAGAATCGGGGATCGACATGAGGATAATGACCATGGAAGTTGGCGTCGTTATGAAGGAGATACGTGAAGCTCAAGAAAATCCCCGAAAAACTCTGCATCTGAAGATGTGTCAGCAGACGCTGAGGAGTTTAAAGATTGGGAGAGTTCTTCGGTAGAACAGAAGTGACATACAGGTGGTGAATTAGAGTAAATAATCGACAAATTGACAGAACTGCAACCCAGAGTCAATTTATTAAACTAGGGGTGACGTAATGGTAATGACGATCGACTATCGATCCCATGATCACAGGCTAGATACCAATTACCAGATAACAGCCATCCATCACGCGGCCGTGTAAATCACGGGGCAGCGAACACCTTGTGAAATATACACTAAAAGTTCAACATTTGAACAAGTATGATAACGACCGAACCAGTACGCTTCTGATCAGATATGAAGCTCATATAAAGTTTCAAACACAACTGTGAATCGTAAGAAACAAAGGAAACATACTAAAAAGCAATCCAAGTCAAAATCGTGAAGATGCAACGGGCTTCATCCAACAATATTCGAAAATTTATTTCTCCGATAGATTGGTCGGCTGAAGCACTGTTAAGCGAAGTGGCAGACTGAAACAACTGTTCCAACAAATTGTACAGAACAGACTCGAACTGGAAAAGTTGAAGGGGCCGCAGTTGAGCAAGCCGTAGCAGAGCAACCAGCCCAGTTTTCGTAACCAAGTTCGTTTTCACGTGACGTGAACTTCGGAGAGAACCTAAAGACGATAACCCCGTCATGCAGTGTCGAACCAAATGGAGCACTATCTCGTGTTGTTGAACCACGGTGCACAACCGATTGCAGAAAGAACCCACGTATAAGGTCAAACCAAGATCTCTTACCGATTCATTAGAAGCAGAAGCGCTAAGACCAAAGGATGAAACGAACTGATCCAGAAAATACAGGAAAGCCGGGAATAAAGGCGAACGGTCCGACATGAACAGAGATGCGTAACGAACCAGGAATTGTTCTGTTGTGACTGAGCGCGAACCGGCTGGAAATAATCTTCCACTGGAAACTAGATGCCGGGCAACAACGGCAGTTTCTCTTTGAACGCGGGTTGTCTGATTGTCTGAAGTAGAGGAGGAGAAGGTGTTTCTGGACAAACCGCCTAGTGTGTTACTTTGCGACTGCACACTGATAGCAGCTTTCGAATTAACGTCAAGTGCGCTGTAGATCACACAAAGAATGAGAAAATCTTGTAAAGCTTGCTCATGGAGTACGACTAATTCACTGTCAGATGTCACGAGTCCGGTCACATCAGAAGTATTCATAGCTCGCATCCACCTGAACAGAGGGTGAGGACAAGGGAGAAACAAGACAAGTCGTAACGTCTACATTTGGGTGGGATGACGCAATATGCACACGTTCTACAATAGGTACGTAAAGAGAGTAACGATGAGCAATCGATCATTTTGGATCACAGACTCGGAAGTGTGAATAGTGAGCGAAGCAACTTTTGGACAAGGCAAGCGCAAAACTTGCAAAAACCTCTTGTGTGAACAAAACATTGAACTGCATAACTAAACGGTAATCAAGCCCGTGGTGGATGTCCTTTGTCACAGCGACAGCCACCGAGATATGTGGGCCACCCACTACGGTAGGGAAAAACTCCGTATCCACTCGTCCACCATTCAAAAATGGCATTCTGACATCGATTTAGTCAACGCTTTTACAAACCCTCAGATATACAATCCGGGCGGTAACACCACGTAGCTAGCTTACCACATCATCCTGTCGAGATCTGGGTGTCCTGACAATACCTCAGCTAGCATATAGCCATGAATACTCTCAATACGCATAATTTCACACATCATCGACCGCCTCGCAGTATAAACCGAGTCGCCCGGTGCTGCATACAGCAGGGTGGATAGGCGAAAACATGCTACTGTTGACCTCTCCCCCACTGTCCTATCAAATTTAGTTATCAAGCCCTTCCCGACCACCATTACTATCAATTCCTCTACAGGTCCCAGAACACATTTAGATAACGCTAGAAACACTGCTCAGGCATGTCCAATCTCCCACCATCCAGCCTCAGGCCTCCCCCACCCACTGCTTAGACTTGGAATGCGAATTAATATAGTGTTTTCAATGTTTGCATCCTAAAACAGGTAAAACAACAGGTCACTCTCGCAAGGAAGTTGGACTCGTTGAATGTCGATGTCTGCTGCATCTCAAAGACTAGAATCCAGGACAGTAGTCAACGTATGGAACTAACAGCACCCGCACTGTCTACTCGATACTGGTTACAAACTTCAAGTGATTCCACAGCTGCCGTTATCAGCCAACCTGGAGTAGGTATCCTTTTCAGCACGACGGTCGCAGAAGCTTTGATAGATTAGGTTTCTGTTAGCAATAGACTTTGTGCCGTTTGGAAGGTTCTATTAAGGCTAGCTCTAGACGCCAACTATTTAGAAATATTTTATCGTGTTTGCTTAAGCTCTCAATGCCTGTAGCGACATCGGTATCACGGACGTCTTGTACATGGTGTTTACTGCTTTCCCTAGATTGATAAATAGTTCCTATATAGTAGTTCCGATCGGATATATGAACGCCCAGATCGGCCGTTTTGACGAAGCCGAGTCTCGTTCATGTAACAGATTTAGCCTGGGATCACACAGCTCGGATAATAGGGGGCGGTTATTACAATTGTGCGTCCAGCAAAAACTACCTTTAGCCAGTACTAGGTTTAGACGCCGTGTGTGTCATAGCTGTCATTGATGTCCCTCTTCTGCGAATCATACCCAGTCTCAGATAGATCACATAGCTGTTAGTCATATGTGGCGTGGCTGCATTTAACAGTTATTCTTATTCCAGTGTGCATTTGGAATCAGACTATACGTTGTCATCTAGTTCCTACTTTCGTCGGACACTGACCATATCGATTGCAACGGCTGGCTGTCAACAAACTAGTCAGGACGTCGGTACCAGATTAGCCTAAAACGCAAGCTTAGCAGTTCTAACTCCATACAGCCCAACAGCTGCTGGATTCAAATCGTATGGATCATTGGTGGAACAGGAAATGTAGCACGGGATAAAGAAACATTGGATTTCACAGAAACCTATAGGACTGTTGGGAACCAAACGGAATATTCCTCATGGCATTTCAGACAACTGGTCTAGAAGGGATATGCGAGATTGGGGTTTATCAAACGTAGAAAACAAAAAATAAAACCGCTTTGCTCCACGGAACACTAGCAGACTTTTCTAACTCATTCGTACGACTGATACAACTATCCGAAACACTAGCAACGAGGAAGAAGGTACACAAATATACAGTAAGTCCACAAGGTTGAAACGCTGAGAATAACGCCATGAAGGTAAATTTAGTTGGCCTCTTCCTTCTACTACGTTACCCCCAATAAACCCGTGCTATCGTACCATGGTTGAGAGATTTAGTACCATCTGCCAAAACTAAGGTACGATATTCCACTTCGATTCTCAAACGCAACAGGGTTGCTGGTCCAGATGAGCTCTTTCTGGCGTTTCTCAAAGAGGGTGGATAGACGTTAGTAGAGGCGTTGACTTAGTTGTTTCGGTTTGTCCGAACTAAGAGAAACGTTCTCTCTCTCTGCTGAGGTTACTTCATAAAAGTTACTATATTTAAGAATAATGTCAGAAGCTCACGTGGCACCAATTGGAAGATTAACTTGATCCCAGACACAATTAGTATTTTGCCACCCATTATCTTTCGTCGATTCAGGAGGCAGAAATTAGAGAACACACAGGGTTTTGTCACCGATGGGGATGTTTCGACCAAATTTCCACTCGCGGTCAAATTTTGGAGCATCATCATGCGTACCATCGGTCAACAGTGACTGTTTGTTTCGTATGTAAGGGTGAGCTTGAGTCGGTCGATCAACCTACACCTTCAAATTTGTCTAAACGCAAAGGCAAGCTGAACGCGTATGTGAACGTGCTGTCGGCAGCCTAATCCCGTACCTCAGTGTAGTTTAAGATCTACGGTGAACCGTCCGACAGTTTTAGCATCAAGATCGGCATAATTCAAGGCTGCCTACTCCTAGCATTCGTCTTTAACTTTATCATTAACGAAACAGTAGACGGCTGTCTGTGACATGTACAATATGTTGGTATGAAACTCCTACCTGATGGGACATTGACCCATCTTCATTACGTCGACGATAAGGTGTTGCTGTTGGACAATTTTCTAGTAGTACAGTCAATGCTAGACGCTGTATCGTGCTCTGCTGAATACTTCAGAATGGACTTAACGGCTTCATGATGCAAAGTGCTCCTGTTAATGCAGATTTAGCGTTGGATAATCAAGTGATGCATGATGCCGAGCGTTTTTGTGCCGAGGAAGTTGCACCAGCAAAAGCATAAGCAGAGGGAGTGAGATAGTTCATACTTCCAAAGATCGGACGGTGTAAGCCAGTCGGGGACGGCTCTGTTGACAGAGGGACAATATTCTGAGCGACTGTGATGACTATGCTAATTCACGGTAGTGAAACCTGACAATACAGTGCAGAAAATAAATTGCAAATAAGAGTAAAGTGATATCTGCAAGACTGCTTTCTTACGGCTTTCAATGCTTCCAACTACTCATTGCGTTCACTTCACAAACAACTGAGAGAAACGCCAACATTCAAGCTAGCGACAACGACTAGTTGTCACCTCTCTTAGCACGCACAGCTGCGAATGCTGTTGGTTATGCGGGCCTGGTCAGAAAGTCGAATCAAACCTATCATGGTCAACCTGGTGTCAAGCAGTTTCATTTCCCTATATCAAGTAATCGTTTGCCAGCCTCAAACCTCATGTTAATCGCTTGCGGCATCCGTAGAAGAATGGTCGCATTAAAACATAGCTCAACCTCAACTAACTTACGAGTTCTTGAATATGCGCTACTTAACCTAACCGTTGGTTATTTAGTTACGTCAATCAGTGCGTAAGACTAGGCGGAGATATCGATGGTCGAATATCACAATACTAGCATCCTCCAGCTGCAAAATAAAATCGCCAGTGCCTTACGCGGGCGCCATACTAAGAAATGAGGTGTGGTCCAGCCTTAGTAATAAAAGTGGTAAGGGAATGAGAAGAGCGAATGCTCGGAATGTGGGCTTTATTCCGTTAACAAGTGAAACATGCAGGTTGAACAAGAGAAAACGGTTGAATTAACATCGTATACATATGCCACTAAAGATGAGTAAAATAGGACAGCGTCTTAGTACCGACGATACGAGCCCCTATTTCAATTCCTAGACGACTGCCGTCTCACGTGCAGCTTCCAAAGTGTGTGAATCGACCAACAACTTCTATAAGACAATTATCTAGTAGTAGTAGTTCCGTGTAACAAATGCAGTATTGCAGAAGAATTTGGTACTTTGAAGCTGCAAAATGCATTCCGAGGTTTGACGTCGTTAGTGCTGTCCGAAAACTGTAAAACAACAGTGATTTCCGGTAGACGCAGGCAAAGCAATTTACCCTAAGGAAGTTTGATCGGTGTGAGTGCCACACAATGAATAGGGCAAAAATATCTTGTCAGCCCAATCAAGATTAAAGTGTCATATACTTCCAAAAGAAAACATACCAACCAGTGACTAGCCTATGGCTCGTTGTGACAACTGTGCAACCATTGTAAAACAATAAGTGACAACATATTGAGACAAACAATCATAACAGGTAGATGTCAAAAGAAGAAGAAATAACTGATTCAACATCACCCAATGTTTGATGCGGATCAAACGTAGGACTACACATGGGTTGTGATAGCGTCAGGCTGCAAAAGTTCAAGAAACAGCAAGATTGCATCCATCATCCTAATTGAATACATCATGTCAAGGATAGTGTGACAAGGAGTACATTCCTAAAAATGTATTATTTTAAGAAAATAGCTCTCCCCCAAGGTATTAACCAGCATGTGATAATGCCACACGTAAGCTTGATGCTATCAGGCTATTAGCGTCCAAAACGGACAAATCGCGGAGACCGAAGAACCCGTAACCATGGTATGACTAATCGGCATGATCAACACTGACATCGCGAGCTCTAATGTTACTTTCGAAGTGCACCAATCCGAATTTAGCATGGGGACCGTAATCAAACGTTTAATTCAGTATGCGACACCTGATTACTTGAAAATGGAATGTGTCGAAGGGATCGTATTACTGGAGAGTTGCTTGATAATCCCTAAACATGCAGTACTTTTACAGTATGAAGACTCACTCGAGCACTAAGGTCGAATTGAACTGAAAAGTTAACCTGAGCATCTCAACCAGAACACAGTCCACAGAATTGGAGCTCGCTGGAATAATTACATCATTCTTGGGGAACACGCAATACCGCCTCAGGCGAGAGACAAATTTTGATAACTCCGAGGTGCGAGGAATGGTCGGTCCGTTGACGAGTAGACAGCGGATAATCATCGGCAGGTAGACATAATAGGTTTCGTCAGTATAACATCGATCGAGAAGTTCAAAGCAGACATCATATAACTGATTAGAACGGTCGACATCGATCGCGAAACCTGTCAGACATTCAAGCAAACAACAAACCGGATCCGGATAGTCTTCCGCAGAGCCAATGGTGCCCAAAGGTACAGTATGCAATAGCTCAATCAGTTGGTTCACAAGTGAGGAGCGATCAACGTCCGACAGGATATCACCCGACGAAGCACAGGGACAAGAAGCTAAGTCTGGAAGGATGGAGAGAATTGAGGCTTGAAGATGGGAATCAGAAATGACCTGGAAAAGTTGGAGTAACCGAGAGCCTGTGTCAGTGAACGCCTGTTTACTGCTGAACATCGTGGTTATTCCAACAGGCGGATGAAACTGTTCAAGGATTCGTTGCGAGTGAGTGGAGGAGCAAGCAACAAGCTCCAAACCAAGGTCCGTCATTAACGGAGTGAGAGTTTTCACCGAGAGAAGCAGCTGGAAAACTGTAGCAGGAGATCCAAACAATATCAAGACATCGTCATCAGCCTCTAGAACTGAATCATTAGGTTTTTCAGTCAGAAGCGGAACCAGTAAATCAGAGAATGTTGCTAAGCCATTGCATGCATTTTCATCAGAACTTGTGGCCAACTCACGCAACTCCCGAATTATATCACCAGAGTAAGTTTCGGAATCGTTCAGAAGTTTTTCAACAGCTTTACAACGCTGCTGAGAGGTGTGCACGACGCTCCAAGGGGTCTGACGTTCACCACTAACGACTTGCTGTGATTCGCATAAAAAATTGGAAAAGTAGAAACGGCCAGAAGTACCACATCGAGCTATTCCCATCTTTCTGATAGCCTCCTGCAAGATAGGAACTGGCTTGGCAAACAATAAAGGTTCGTGAGTGGACTGGGAAAGCCATGAAGCTCCTCTGACAGATAAGTCATCCGTAGAACACTCTTTGGACCTGGGACAACCAAAAGCTTCGGAGATTCGTGAAAGCATATTCTTTCAGGGTGTTCTTGAAACGAGTTGTCCTGCAAAATAAAGGAAAAACATGAACAAACGAGCACATAACTGAGAATTCCATACATCATCGTTGGGCAATAAATATTTAGCATACTACTGATGTATCAGTTTGTCAACACACACATTTCAAGAACATATTTTCGTGGAGGCAAAAAGAGCTAGCGTAAACAAGTGAGACGGTGATTGACCGAATTGTGTGAATTCACGCATCATGCACCACTTAAATGATGCAAACAAACTTTTTTGAGTGAACCAAATTAAAGCCACCAGTTGACCAATTTTGTGTCACAAATAAGCAAGTGAAAACATACCTCGAGTTTTAGACAGACAATCAGCGTCAAAAAGGAAAATACACCGAAAATAACAGTGACGGTATGATTGCACAGAAACCGACTCACTACTTAAGTGAATGACGAGAATGGTCAGCAATTTATTTAAGGTCAGAGATCAATTTTTCTGTCCCAACATGGATAGGAATTTAAAAACAGCACAGTCTGATGAAGAACTCCCAAAGTAAGTCGAACCTAACTCCAGTCCGAGTAGTCCTAAACCTCCATTCGAGTGAGTACTTTCAGAGTGTCATCATCCTTAACACTCGTACAACCAATCGTCATTTTATTTTTAAAAAACCTTAGTTCACAAGAGAGATAATTCGTTCGAGACAACTGTTCGGTGCCGCACGTCACTTCGAGCGGACTTAGACCTTACTGATTGAATATGTTGCATTCCATTGCTTCAATCCACTGATGACCTTTTTACAGGTTTCCAACAAACTAGTCTCACACAGTCGGTTCCCTCTTTCTTGAATTTGGCTCCACTGACACCAACTGCCAAGCGTTGCATAACGTCATTCATAAAGCAAGAGACTTATTCGTACCTTGCAACATATGTCCCATTTCTTATGATTTTTCAGGTTTATAGGAAGTGCGCCGTTTTCTTGATGATAATTCATCTATTTATGAAGCGACAACGTTACCCATATCACTAAGTGCCATCGCATCAGATCGTCAGGTTAAACTCTCCGGGACTTTTGGTGTGGTCGTAAGTAAGGCGATAAGACGATGACTTGCAGCAACAGAGACACTTTCTCTGAGAAGATGCATCAAATGGCAACATTCTCATTCACTTGGGAGTGTGCTATCTTTTAGTGAGTAACTACGAAAACATGCAACGGACCAGCCACGAATTCTTCACATACTCTGAGGTATATTGTCGGGACTGTGATTTGTGGGCCTGTAACCGTCTGTGATATTCTAATGTACACAAAGATATTTGCAGTAACGCGTGGGAGCGCACAAGTGAGATGTAATGGAACACAACTCAGAGTACCATACACAGCAATTAGCCGTGTCATGAGTGTTGCGGCCGTCTAGATGCTTGTTATAGTAAGTTCCTTGGGGACAGCGATACTGATTACATCTGGCTTACATTTAGATACCCCGGAGAAGCAGAACGTCAACGGGTTCAACCTTTGCGAGTTTTTTAGATCTTGTTGGTGGTAGACACAGTAGTGTCTAACAGCTTCACTGTATCCATTGCGTAGCGCACTGTAGTGCTAGCCAGCTCCCCCGGTACCGTCGCGGTACGAGGTCCCAAAACATTCTTTTGGCAAGTACAACCCCATGGATATTTAATCTCATTCAACGCCCCCACTTTCGTCGGTCGTACGAGGCTTAAAGGCACGTGATCTTCGACGGCCCTTAGAACGATAGTCTTGAGAGATATCCAGTGGTCATCTACGGATATTAGTGGACCATCCACTCAGTTTACATGGCACGGCACCTAATCTGAAGCGGAAATTTTCCCATAATGAAATGCACAGTGGATCATGGGTTGATTGTCCAGCCAAACAGTAGTGGACATAAAATTAAACAACGCCGAGGCATGATCATTCAGTCTCAGTGGGACGATGACGCTTAGGTTGGGTAATCATCAAAGGCTCATTTAACAAAACCGAAATCGATGAAGAAATAAAGAATTCGTCCACACGGTCCGAGTAAAGCGTTGATAACCAGTTCATTTTGGCTGTATTAAAGAGACGTAGAATAAAAAGATGAGAAAAACGCCTTAATCCTAGGAAAGGTTCTAAGACTGTCAGAAGAACGTGGTCATCGGATGTGTTGCACGAAAGTGAACAAGTGATCTTACTAGAAGTATGTGTTAGCGATGCATTGCCAGTCAAAGCTAAAGAAGGCAGCTGGCGAAGGACTAAAGCTTCACAATGACCGCGGTTGTCAGGAGACCCTGATTCAGGAAGTTCGCATGGATGGAGTCCAAGCGATACACTGAGTAGGCAGAAACGATAAGCTTATTGATACTGATGTTCCATGAGAGCCAGGTCCTCGTAAGAACAAACATGTGAGGGTTAGTATGACAAACTCGCTGTCTGATTTCGAGTGATCTATCGCGCCCCACGCAGAAAATTCCTGTGCGTACTGATCAACAAGAACCCAGCTCGTCTTCAGCTTGATAGTGCGTCTGATATCACGATCATATCCGATCGATTATGGAAATCAATTGGCTGCCTGTCAGTCCAGCTGACATCCTATTCTGCCACTAGCGCCTGTGGTGGTACAGTGCAATTAACTGAGCAACTGCATTGTCATGTCAGCTTCAAGCACAAGGCCATCGATTAAAACCTCAACCTACTTGGTCTCGATTGACTTGAACAACTCGGTCTGGCAGAACTATCAATCGTGGACATTTGCGATCGATTGCAGTTCTCCACAGCGAATCCACAGCCCATTGCAGATGAACTCATTCAACGCTTCAAGTCAGTGTTCGACGAAAGTCCTGGCTGCTGCACTCGTGCCCAAGCGGGATTGCACCTCAAACCTGCCGCGCAACCTGTTTTCCGCCCAAGACGTTCTGTACCATGCGCTAATTTACGTCTTGTCGACCAGGAACTCAAACGCTTTGGGGATCTGGGAGTGCTAACGCCTGTCACCTACTCATTCTGGGCAGCCCCACCGTTATCGTAAAGAAGGCCAATGGATCAGTTCGTATCTGCGCTGATTTCCCTACCGAGCTCAAAGCTGCTTTGGAAGCTAACTACCATCCACTGCCCGTCCCTGAAGACCTGTCCACGATCCTCAACAGTGGAACGTGCTTCGCCAAGCTCGGCCTGGCCGATGCATACTTGCAGGCCGAAGTCGTCCCATACTCCCCTGATCTGCTGACGATCAACAAACATCGCGGTCTCTACTAGTATCTCAGACTGCCATTCGATGTCAAGACCGTCCAGGTCATTTCCCAGCAGATCATGGATCTCATGCTATCCGGACTGCCTACAGGGAAATCATTATTTCTGGGCGAACGCGTGACAACCTTTGAGGACGAATCGCTGCCGTTCTCCAACGCGTCTATGATTACGGGTTTCGGCTTCGAGTATACGAGTGCCAGTTTTTCATGTCGTCCATCAAATACCTCGGTTCCGTCTTCAACGCTACCGGCCGCCATCCGGACCCTGAGAACGTTCGTGCCATTTGATTTCTAGTGGTCAACCGAATTTTACCATCATAATCACCAGAGCAAAAAATGTGGTTCACACTTATGCCTAAATGCCACACAACCATGGAAAAAGGAAGAGAAAGGATCGAACTAATAAAAATAGCCAAATGTACATTCAAACATTCAGCATTAAGATACCTACACTTTGCAAACAAATAATCGAGATATCGAGCAGACTGGGACAATTTGTAAACATGCATTTGAAGGCTACTACCCTCGCCTGATTGTGTGAGAAAATAGGTAGAACAGCGCAAGAAAAAGCCTGGGAGCAGAATGCAACTGTTAAGGAGGATAGACGGATGACAAACCTGCAGTAACCAGTTCTCATGTGGTTGGTGCTTTGTCACGGCCTAAGCGTAAGTGAATGTTCTTAAAGAATGCACGGTCCGCCTCTGATGATGTACGATTGATACTCACTTGACCGCAATCTTCCCTAAGCCTTTGGCAAGGTGTTTTACACCTCCGAGAGTGTGCACGTCTCTATGTCTGAGGGAAATAGTTCACCCTACCCGAGGAATATGGGGAACTGGTGTGTCGTATGGGCCTCTTAAGTCTTGGAGGAGAACGTGGCAGACTACAGAATAAGAAACGTGAGAAGATACTTTGCAATCGACTCCTTAACAGGTGCGGAGGTCGAAGGTACAGAGTACGGTTGGAGGATGGTTCTGTTACTGATAATTTCTGCCGACTAGCGAGTTTTTGCGGACTATCTCGAAAGGTTGATGACACATATCCATTACGAACCGGGTATCTGGAACCCAGCCACCGAAGTGCATCAATACCATGGCGGGCGCGACAGACAGCTCAACCAAGCCTGTAGAGAATGCAGTTGAACAGGTCAATCATCCAAGGGTAGAACCTGAGAGAGACTGGTACGCGTATCTAAATACCCATGGCCCAGGTGTACCGTCAGATTTTCGTTACCAAATCTTGGGAAAGTTGCACATAGTCACCCACACTACATTCAAAATAGTCACCGAATATTTCGTCTGACGCAACGTCAATCGCGACATCCGCTCCCAAACTAAAGTAAGCAACGATCCGAACTTCAGTGTCACGCGCACTTCTCACTGATCACTTTTACCACCCATGATGACCGCTCTCATCATATGATCGTTTGCTTGGCCGGACCTCTGCCGCCACACAAATACGTATATCCCAACGTATGCAGAGCGGTATACGTGCTGACCAAACCGATTCTAAACTGCTCAATAAAAACCGTCGCGCCGGCAGGTTTTGAACGTCGGGTCACCCAGTACTGTAGTGCCCAAAGCAGATACAGATTCACAGTCGATTGTTTACATGCTGAAACGCAGAGAGGAACCCTCAAAGAAAGGACACACTCGGACAGCGATTAGACCAGACAACAGTCGCTACTCTGGTTGTCCATTCTAGTCGTGGACCAACCTTGGAGCAACGTGGACACCTGGGAACAACGTCCTTCCGAAGCAGGGCGTACCCGGAAAGTCCTGTAAAAGGGGACAACAACCGTGCTATCATAGTTAGAGTTAATATAGGGTAAATCCCTAAGTCGGTCTAATGGACCAATCCGGAGATCATTTAAAGATTTGTTAGGGAATTGAAACACGTTCCCTAAATTAGCCCTAACGAGCGCAACGCACTAATTTTCTGATTGGTTAATTTTTCGCACCCCAATTTTACCCTAAATTAACCCTAAACCACCTAATTTACCCCTAAATTGCCCCCGAAATGACCTAATTTACCTCCAAATTACCCCAAACCGACCTAATTTACCCCTAAATTATCCTGAAACACCTCCAATTCACCCCTTAAATTAACCTGAGACGACGTATTTAACCCTATCTTAAACCGGAAACAACTAAATGCAACATAACCGGCTCAGGAACAATGTAGGTCCATCATCTTGCAAGCACCACACAAACATCGTTTACCGCGGTAAACGCGAGAACGCGTTCTCACGCTGTGATACAATGAGTGGGAAGAAAACCAATCGGGAATTAATAGCGGGAGTTTATTACAGTAAATTAAATATACAAAATGGGATCTCCTCACGTACATCTCAAACTTCCGCGTGTGATTCTCATTCCTGGAGAAAAAAAACAAGCGAAAGTCACTGGAACGAAGTGAAACAAAATGCAAACAAGAATACATAAATCTTGAAATTACGATATTATGCTACATGATAACACAATAGATTAAGACTTATGGTTTGCACAAGTGGATGCCACTGAAAATCAACTTCATGTGAAAACACATGACATACCCACATGTGACACACACTTTCAGTAAGTGAGATTCATGTCGCGCACAACCTCACCTGAGCGTCTAAATCGGGGAACAGGCGGCTTTGTTGGAGACGTTCCTTCACAATGGCCACGTCTTTAATCAATTCCTCAATCAATTCCTGAGGCATACGTATTATTCTGGTCAGCTGAGAGGAAACAGCCGATTTGTTTTGTGGGGAAGATGCTGCTAGTGGGGCAACGAATGAACTGGTTGACGGCTGCAACGAAGTCGGTGGTGACGTGGAAATACGGAGACGGATGATTGGGAGAGAACTGCCAAACAGTGGGCGGAAAGATAACGTGGGGGTGGCAGAACGGGGCCGGATGGGGGTTACGGCTGGAACAGGAAGTCCTGTAGGTGAGATGGGAGAGTGGGCTACGTGAACACCGACGGAGGATGCAACCGGACCGTGGAAAACAGCGGCCGGGATAGGTTGAGTTGAAGGCTCAAGTGGGTAACACTGCTTCTTTCCCGAAGAGCCAGCTTTTTCCACGACGAACGTGAGATACTGTGCACCTGAAGCGCTAGTAGCAAGATTGGGGGAAGGGCTATCGGAATCATCGGATGATGACTGAGACATAAGTTTCTTGGGTCGCTTGCTAAAAAACAATAGGAATTAAAGACACATCAGCAATACCCGGACCCCTGAATCCGTTTTCCAATTCGCGCTGTTACATCAGACGAATCTACATCCGATGTAATCTCCGCCTTTTTAGCATAAAGACGGGCTTGCAAATCGTCGTCTAAAAACACAAGACATAATCACAAAATCAATACCTGTTGTGCTAATTACTCTGACAGACATCTTAGCAGAGTCGGGCAGTGAGACCCAATGATCTCTCAAAGCTGTGGTAAACTGGAGAGATGGGTAATTCGGCCACGATGTTATACCATCGTGTATCCACGTGGAACTTAACACCGCGCAACGGGATTCCTTATCCTCCAAGAAGATTACAACACTACATCTGCAATGGAAGTTTTTTAATTGTTACAATTGACATGTAATGGATGATAAATCAAAACGAGTTAAAGGTTATCAGTCTTAAACGAAACTTTATTAATCTCGACATGCTATTTACATGTATGTAAAATGGGGATAAAAACAAAACACGGATGAATGGGAAAGAGCATAACCCTTAGCGTTAATGCAAAACGCATTAGCTATGAAAACGTCCGGTGATAAGTCATTGACAAGAAACATGCAAATGGTGATAGGAAAAATTATGGGTGAAGAAAGGTCGAAATGTGGTAAGGGGACGATAATTCACAAAACTATCGTCAGAACTGGTGTTGCATACACCAACGACTATGCAAGTAACATCATTAATAAGGGCAGTGTTTGAAAGCAAAATGGAACCCTTAATAGACATTGAGCGTCCAGGCAAAGGACAATGGATGGGAGTACCCACATCAGAATGAAAGACTTGGACGGGAACAGAAGCGGAGTGACTTTCTCATAAACGCCTGTACAGTTGCCCCACTGGCCGCGTTGGCCCATTAAGCATTGATTTTAATCTATACACGAAAGACTCAAACGGAAAAGCAGAGAAGTTATCCAGTGAACCATGCCTGGCCACATCACCGGCAAGGTGTTCCAACGAATGCACGTTGTACACCATCTCTGCCTGACCATACAACTTACAATAATTCAACAAAAACACCATTAATTGTTTTGCAAAGTCATGATGAGTAATACTAAGGGTGGGGTGACATAAAAAATATATATAGACAGACAAATCTAAAAAGTTCCTATACTTATCATTGTCCCAAATGTTCCGCAAAGCAATCGGTCCGATATATAACAGGAATTGTCGACACTCCGTAGCCTTCCAAGCCTTGAATTCTGTCAGTCCGCAGCACTTGCGAGGGAATACACAAGGCAGGCTCTTCCGACATTCTAATATCCTTTCGTTCACGCGTTGGAGGGCTTGTGAGCCAATACGAACGTTTCGGAAAACCGCTCCTGATGTCTAGCTATTAATCATGCGACGGACAACACCCAGACACACTGAATGCATACAGTCAATGGGGAAAGTTGAGATCATATCGACGGAGAGCGACATAAATGGGGACAAGGATGTAGGGTGTGCGATGTGAAACGATGGGTCTGTTCGAAGAGAACCAGCTTGCGGCGTGAACGTGACTTTACCCTCACAGTAAAATCCTCGTTGGCTGCACTTATCACAGTCATAGTATGCACAGTGCCCATGTACCTGTTTAAGGTACGAGCGAGCCGGTGTATCACAGATTACCACTTTTAAACTGACCGAAACGGAAATATTGTCAACAAGTATGCCGACGCTTAGCACACCACGTAATTCTTGCATTACCTCAGAAAGATTTACACTGACGTCTTCCGGTTTGCTGCTGCTTTCATACACACCAACCACAAACAGTTCATTTACGATGGATTCATTGAGGCGACAGAGAACAGGCCATATTGTGAGCTTTCCTGCATTCGTTGGTGATAAACCACCCAAATTCAACTGGACGCCAACGGAAGTCACATGCTGTAGCCGCCCGCTTACAACAGCATTCACAATGCCATTAATCAAACCTAAATGAGCATATTCGCCCGGATAAACGGCACGTATGGACGAACATCTCGGCGTCGCCAACAACGTCCGGGCATCACTTGGTAACTCCGGTATTCTCTCCTTCAACATGCGTAACAGTCGTCACTTGCACTTTAGAAGTGTTGCTGGAAATTGCCCGGTCCCGTAGGCGGTCGACGACACTAGCGTTAGGGGGCCAGCTTCCGGATCCTGCACGCCAGTTCCTGTTATGTCTTCCGGTAATTCTGAAATCAATCGTTTTGTTATCATTACAGTTCAAATTACCTTCAGATAGCGGCTGTGATATATGTTCTCGTACGGACCCAATTGTGGATGCAGAACGTTGGGAAACGTCCACATTATCCAACGAATCTTGAACATTGCGATGGAATCCAGCAAGTGAACGTCGCACGTTTCGATAAATGGTGGAACGACTGGCTAAGGCCTCAGAAAACCACCAAGGATTTAATAAATATATTGATGTCTCTTACCTCAACGTAATCGTGGTGTTGATCAAACATAATCACAAGGCCGGTGAGGCGAGCAAACAACAGACTCGGCCAACGCGGTTGTAGTGGACTAATCAATCAACTGATCAAACTGACCAAAAAAATATGGTAGTATCACAGAAAAGTCGCAACGGCGACGGATAAGATAAAAGGTAGACGCACAAATTAAACGGAAGATGTATTGGTGAAAATAGGAACGACTCTGATAAGTCAAGATTGAATATACCACTACAAGAAAGAAAGACAGCGCCAGAGATGAGATCCGTTGGACGACCGATAGATAATTCCACAAAATACGTGTTATGATAAAATTCGAGAGTCGATAGATCAGCTAATACACGGAGCTAAAATATTTCACCATCCAACCACTTTACCGGCCCAAAATTCGCACGAATGAAGAAGACAGAGATGATGCGCAGTACCCACCGTTTATTCCTGTTGATGATTCAATTCAAGATTGGTTTATGATGGTCTCAAACAAGTGTACAACTGAAGGTAACAAAACGATATGTACAAAATGTACAAGAATGAATTATGAAATATAACTGTGACTTGTGGACACTACAATACTCACCCATCAGAGCGTTTGTGGGCTAAAAAAACGATGAAGGAACGGCAGTGAAGAGAAAACAAGCCAAACGCTCGATAGCCATATCACTTACTGTAATGTCAGGTGTTTCGGCCAATGAACAGACTGTCCGCTACGTGTGGTGCATTGTTCAAGAGAACAAGGGGGCTGTGCTGCAGGTGGATGTGATACTGTCGAGGGTGGGGAGGGGTGTCTTTCAGTCAGCATCGTGTCAGGTGGGTCAACATACTTCTCTGTGTAGGCTGGTTTTAGTCGGTCAATGGATACGGATTCGTTTCGTCCGGACCTGTCCATAATGAAGAATTTTTCGTCACGATTAACCACCTTGAAGGGACCGAGGTATCGTGGTTGTAATGGTTTCCTGGTGGCGTCTTGGCGCATAAACACAAATTTACATGTGAACAAATCTGGACGGGTCGGCATGAAACGAAGGTAGGACATGTGTTGTCGTAAACGTGAAATGTAATCCATACCTGGGTCTGAATGAGTCGAGGGTTGGATCAATTCTCCTGGAAGGTGCAGGTTGGTACCGTATACTAATTCAGAGGTAGTACAGCCAATGTCCCCTTTAACAGTGGACCGGATTCCAAGGAGAATGAGTGGTAGACGTTCGCTCCACTTCGTTGTGTCCGACTGCGCGGTTATCGAAGCTTTTAGTTGTCGGTGAAAACGCTCGACTAGACCGTTAGCACAAGGACGATACGCTGTCATTTTAATACGCGAACAACCTAGTAACTCCGTGAAGTTGCGAAAAAGGGAGGACTGGAACTGGGTGCCTCGATCCGTAGTGATTGTGGATGGCACACCAAAATTAGCGATCTAATGTTCTAAGAAGGTTTTGGCGACTGTCTCCGCAGAAACACCTCTAATAGGCACAGCCAAAGGCCAACGAGTGAAACGGTCGATTGCGGTCAATATGTACGTACAATCGTTGGAGGGTGGTGTACCTGGTGGTGTACCTGGGAAAAAACGGGCGTCTGGCTGACAGAATGTGCCAAGTGTGGTAACCGTATGCCTGTGCACTTTACTCTTTTGGCACTTCATACACTGTTGTGAGCACAGACGAACGTCTTTGTTCATAGGGGGCCAAACAAAGCGCTGTGCAATCAGCTTCAACGTGCCGCGTTTTCCGGGATGAGATAAACGGTGGGAATGATTAAAAACAGTGCGACGATATGAAAGTGGGACAAAAGATCTGGATTACCCGTTAAAGTATCGCAGAGAATGTCACCAGGATGCGTCGACATGGGGATGGTATATAGTTTCAAGGACTTACAAATGGAAGCGTCCTTCATGTCCTCACTGCATTGTTGAGCAGTAGCCATTTTAGGCAAGTCGAAGGAAGTTGGCGCTTGGACTGAGTTGACATCAGAACGTGATAAAGCATTAGCCACGATGTTAGCATCACCACGTAAGTGTCGGATGTCCGTGGTGAATTGAGAGATATAGTCCAAATGTCTGATTTCATGCGGGGAGTACCGATCGGGTTTGGCGTGAAAAGCAAATGTCAACGGCTTGTGGCCGGTTTGCACGACAAAGTGCCGGCCTTCCAAAAGATGCCGAAAATAATGGATCGCCAAATAGATTGCCAGCAGTTCACGTTCAAAGGTGCTGTATTTAATCTATGCTGGCTGAATATCCTGGGAGATAAAGGCTAAGGGATATTGTTCGCCATTTACTGATTGTTTTAAAACTGAAGGTAACAAAACGATATATACAAAATGTACAAGAACGAATTATGAAACACAATTGTGACTTGTGAACACTGTAGTGTTCAGACGTGCGAACGCTTAGCAGCTTATGTGTGAGCAGATACGTAGCAAAATACAGAAAAACGTCCACAAACACATTACGTATATGTATATACTCATGATATACACTCATGATATATACTCATGTATATACCTCATGACCTTTCAACTCTTTCTCACATTTCTACGGGAGTTCCTCAAGAGTCAGTGCTAGGTCCTCTGTTATTTCTGATCTATATCAATGACCTTCCGGAAAGTATTTCCAGTAACGCCCTACTATACGCCGATGACTTAAAAATCTGGAATGCCACTGACCTCAGTGCATTACAGATTGATCGTGACGTGATTAAGCGTTGGTCGGGTGATTGGAGTCTCCCCCTAAGTGAATAAGTGCGCACATATGTCACTCGGTGGCGACTCCGGCAACGCCTTTGTGATTCGGCCTTTGTGCATTCGGCACAGCAGATATCATGAAAATCGATTTGAAGAAAGATCTGGCCATCTGGTTGTCGTCTAACCTATCTTTTGCGCAGCACCACGATGGCGGTGAAAAAAGGGTTTGCCTCACTTGGGATGACTAAGCGCACTTTCACCTGTATAGACAAAGCGTTCCAAACGCTTTACGAGGTTTATATAAGACCGCTCTTCGAGTATGCTAATCAGGTCGTGTATACCGGTCTGAAGAAAGACATACTAGCTGTTGAGCGTGTCCAGCGCGTGGATACCAAACTAGTCACGGGCCATAATAGTATCGCGTACGAGTTTCACTTGAAATTCTTGATCTATACCCACTTGAATTTCGACGGCTGCGCAGTGACTCAATTTTCACACACGTTCTATTTAGAGTAGGCCTCATTGATCAGTTCTTCAATGTAGCGAATA
>LUCH01000771.1:167590-178279 GCA_013368495.1 Paragonimus heterotremus
AGTTCCAACAAACCGACAAACTATTGGTCAAAAATATCCATCCCTAAATTACCCACAAGCCCCCCTAACTTTCCCTTAACTGAATCCCTAATTGGTGCTAGCAGGAAAGAATCAGCTTGAGCCAAGGACAGTAAGTCATGCACACCTTACACAAACGAAAACGGCGCTAAAAAACGAGAGTGGGCTATCGGTTGTAAATTTTTTATTGGGAACTGCTGCAGTGGACCAGTGGGTGTGCGCTTGACCTTCGTCCACTAACAATTCAATACTCCTTTCCTGAAGAGCAGTCAAAACGTAGTCCCAACAGGCACCGAACTGGAGAGCACAGCGGGGTTTGGTAACAAACCGCCTATTTCCAGCGATGTCTGGAAATATGGTAAGTAGTTAGCTCTAGCCTAATCTAGGACCAACGGCAGCAACCAAGAGGATAAATCAAAGAAGCGCGAGATGAGCTACAATCAAGTGGTGCCGCCGAGTTAACTCGGCGGCACTCAAAAGCTCGCCAAGTGAAAAGTTCACGAAATCTTCGAGTGCTTTAAACAGCGCTCGAGACTGTTCGGGTTAAACCACCTTGAAGAATGGAATAGTTGTGTAACGTGCGTTCGAAACCAACAAGCGTGCACTGGTTGAATTTGGATAGTGTAGCGAAGCATGCTGCTGTGTTGTCGACGGCGTTTTAGTTTTCGTTTGTCTAATTCGTGCGTACGACTTACCTGTCCTTTGGCTCATGTCTGTTTATGATATTTCATTCTACAGGACTGTTGCCGAAAACCATCTACTTCGAAAGAACGCTGTCCCCTGGTGTCTCCACCTGGAAACTAACATTGGTCCGTAAGCGTAACAGACAACCGGAGTAAAGGCAGTCGGGGCAAAGGCGCAGAGGCCGCGGGTAGCGACAACAAGAATGCTGGTCAGCGTCCTGTAAGAAAGCTTATGTACGCACAAGCGGTGACTTCGCGTCTGCAGCCTCAAAAATGGGCCAACAGAGCCACTCTCCTGCACAGACCACTTCCAACCCCACCACCATCTTCAATTCTGGGTCTTCGTTTCCAAGTTTTTCATTGCACTCTCCTACCTCTTTTCTCGCCAAGTCGTGTGGGGAAGTAGCTCTCAAGTGAATGTATACGAACTGTCCGAGTTTGTTTAATAAATTACCGGAAATCAAACAGTTAATTCATGACACATAACAACACATATTCGCTTTCACGGAGACCTGGTTTACAGGTGACATCGGCGACAATGAACTGAGTGTCCCCGGGTATTCAGTTTACCAAGCTGATTCTGCCCGGGGAAGAATGAGAGGTTTTGCGGTTTTCTTTCACGAGAATCTCCCAACATCCACAGTTATCAGTGGATTTCATTTCTCTGATAAACGTGATGCACTGTGGCTTCGACTGGCGTTGCGTGACCCAGACTCACTCCTAGTAGGGATCACTTACCGTTTACCTTCATTTGACGTCTCCGACGACGACACTGTTCTCAGTAACCTAAACAATTTTCTAGGACCACAACACTTTACTCATTTGATTAGTATAGGCGACTTCAATGCTTCTAACGTAAGCTAGACATCCGTTTCTCACCAGGAATGTGAAGGTGAATTCTCAACTTCCTTATCGACGTTGGTACGCCGTAGAGCGTTGACACATCATGCCAATGCCCCGACGCGACATCGTCCTGCCCAGACTCCCTCTTTGTTTGATTTTGTCATTACTACTGAGAGCCACCTAGTAAACAGGGTAATCATCAAGTCGTCACTTTGATACAGTGATCACTCTTTGCTCATCTATGATCTTATCTGTTACCGGTTACAACAACCAGTAAAGAAGTTCACACTCCGAAACTTTAATCGGGCTGATTTTAGCGTCCTGAGGAGTTACCTAGGTTCATTACTTCTTGATTATGGCTTCGTGGACCAGAACTACTGCGCACTTCAAAACGCAATTGAGGAAGCGGATGACCTATTTGTGCTGCGCAAACTGTGCACTTTCTCTTATCGACCACCTCTTCCGCACAGATTACGTCGTCTCCTTGATGACCGTCCCCTTTTATAAGCGAAGCACAAGCTTGCGGAAAATCCGGAAAACTTAGGCGCATTTCACATAGTTAGAATTAGGTGCAGACGGGAAATCAGTGAAGTCCCCAAACGCGCCCAAGAAAAGGTCCTCCTCAAAGCCCGCTGGAATAAAAACTTCTTACTGAAGCATATGCGTCGACTAAGAAAGAATAAACCCCCGGTTGTTTCTTTGCCACTGCCTGAAGGAGGGACCTCCTGTGACTCCCTAGTTGTGGCCGAGTTATTCAATGACTAGTACTCGGCAGTCCAAAACGTCACGCAACCTGATTGGCACTCTATTATTCTGCCGGAGAACTTCCGGCAACCACTCCCTACTGTCGAGTTTTCTGTGCTGGATGTTGAGGACCTTTTACTCGAGTCTCGACTGGAAATTCTTGATCTATACCCACTTGAATTTCGACGGCTCCGCGGTGATTTAATTTTCACACACTTCCTCTCTAGAGTAGGCCTCGTTGATCAGTTCTTCACTGTAGCGAATGATGACGGTCAGCTTTGGCATAACAGGAAGCTTTTTAAGCTTCGTCCCAGAACTTTTCTTAGACAAGTTATTTTCCTACAGGGTTGTTAGCTTCTGGAACAGTCTTCCTGCTGAGGTCGTCAGTAGCGCTTCTAGCGATCGCTTCAAAGCATCACTTGATCCTCGTTTTCCAAAAAGCCATTTTTGCGAGTAATCTTAGTTCGTTTTCTGATATTAACTGTAATTCCCAAGAGCGGTTCTACACCATGTTTTCAACGAATGCCTTTCAGATCAACAGACCCCCACTGAACAAAAGAGACCGGCTGTATCTAGGGCCTTCTGGCCTCTGCCTCAAACCCGTGTAACAATCGCTGAATCGCTTGCATGTTACAGTAGATGAGTCGTTGTTGAAAGGGCAGTTGTTTGCCACCACTGAACGAAGTGACACTGAGTTCATATCGTGCCGCCTTTTTGAATCGTGTATTTATACACGTTTTAATTAACAATTATTGGCCTATCTTTTATGACTAAAGAATTGGTAGTGGAGCCCGCGTGAAAAGAATTCTGTATGGTTGTTATGTTTCACTTTTTATTCACGAAGATGTGGAATTTCAAGTACATCCATGAAACTTGTATTATCATGGCTGAGGTTTGTATTTCGTACAAGTTCGAGGTAGCATATTCCGGTTATTGGAAATGAGGTGGCAAATATCTGTAGTACTATTGGAACGCTTAGAAGGAGTACTGTAAGAATGTTTTGTTTCACTTTTGCTCTATTCGAAGTGTCTACGGAGATATGTCATTTCGAAATTATCCTTGCAACTGTATCTTGTATTCACTTCACACGTTACTTACTTATCATCCAAACAATGCTTGTAAACCTGAGGGAGATTTCTCAGCTACTTCGACAACATGGAACATCCTATTACGGTTGTACATTTTATAATGCAAATATATTTCCACAATGACTGCCGTAATTTCTATTGCTTCATAGTAGGCCTTTCCATTAATTAGTCATGAGTCGGAGGTCTGTTATGTAGGTGATGGCGTGAAGAGTAGCTTCCCCTAATTATAATCCGCGAGTTACGTGTAGAACTCAAAAATGTTGCGTAAACCGTGCTACGAGAAATATTTTCCTGACCATCCTCTGGGTGACCTGAAAATTTTCCTTCAGGGCGCCCTTTGAACACTCTAGGGACGCTCATAGGACACTCATGGGTCACTCATGGGTCTGTCATGCTGGCTAAGCAGGCGTGCACAGAATCGTGCGTACGGAACAGACAAATGGGGAAACACGGCTGCAGCCGGGATCCTTAGAGAGGCTACACGATCGCTTGTCACCACACTGCTATCAAGCAACTGTCCATCAAATGGGACTGATTTAACTGTGTGGTACATAGGCTGAAGCACTCGCCGAAACGCCATAGTTATGATGGCGGCAACACAAATCGGACCTCATAAACTTTGCTAGAACATTTCAAGCACATTTTCTATAAGGATTTTCAAGGACATCCCGGATGTCGATAGGAAAAAGCTTAAGCTTTTTCAATCGAGATCAAGAAGAATTGTCTAGGTAGGTAAGTTTTATTGAGCGCAACAGACACGGGAACGAAATGGCACAACATATGAAAAGAATTACGGAGGCAGTGTTTTGTAACAATTGCGCTTTGACTGTGAGCGCACCGTGCAACCAATCAGAACAATTTCTACAGCGAATGACCACCTGTTCCAAAACGCAGCAGCACGCTGCATCCAACCAGTGGAAAGAAATTACCTGTGAATTTCCTGGGATAGCGGTAGTTTTAAATTGCCCGGGTTATTATAATATTCAAACGAGTTGCAACCGGGAAAATAGCTCAAATCCGTTGCGGTCAAGTTCTTTTTTAATATTCTACTAGTGTAAGCAACCAAGACACATACATACAATAAGGTGACATAAATAAAAATTTAACAAAACTTAGAAACTGCTTTGAACAACCAACTGAATATCTTAAAATAGTAGAGTTGCATGTCATGAAAGTGGAGAAAATTTCCTTAAATTGCAAGCATAATTACGCAAGAAAACTTGATTTTTCTTCCGACGACCGAATCACCGTTCGGTTATATAGGCTGAGCATTTAATAAAGCTGCAAACGTGATATACTTTGGAAACTATTATTACAGTCAGTATTATATGCAAAAAACTAAACACATCGGGTGTTTCCTATGTATATTTGGCATTGATTGCCATCGATGTCTATCGACAGCATGAAATATTCGCAGCACTGCTAATCTTCAAGTCGCCGTGAACGTACGTTGAATGCACATAGAATGTACATTGAAGACCACATGAAAACCGTAAAAGTCATACGTATATATATATACCTATGACCGCTCCACTCACTTGTCGTACCTTACGAGTGAAGCCAAACTGTGCACCGCGCTTAGACACCTATAACTACTCCGTCCGTTTGTTTTACCTCTCTGAGGAATTTTCTGTTGGAACCATGGGTTACAATCGGTACATAATCCCTCCAGCTTACATCAGCGTGACATTGGGCTGTTACTTGGCATGAGTTCATTCCAAAGATGGAGAAAATTTATCACAGGAAGTCCTCACCGTCGCGTTCATCAAGTCTGCTATCTGCAAGATAACTACGTGTGCGTTTGTAAACGAACTAACCTAGCTGGAAGATATCAAAAGATCGCATCCGCAAGTTGTCTGCGTTTCGACTTTCCACATGAGGCAGTCGCTGAGGAGTTATATTTTCTGAATTGCAGTAGATAAGCACACCTTGGGGTGCGTCTTTTTCTTCAGTCGCCCGTCAGCATTCTCAAGACGATTATCGGTGCGGTTTACAACGTGGACAACACTATTTAGTGCACGAATGGCCCACTTCAGCTTGATGTAAAGCCAATTGTCCAGCAAATAATTCATGAAATTTGTATCTGTTCACCGATTATACCTAAGTCACAGTTGAACCTATAACTCGGATTGCGCAACCATAAAATTTACTCTTGTTCATTGTCTGCTGTGGCCATTCGGTGAAAGAGATGCCGGCTGCCAAAGAAATTTGTCTTTTAAGGATCACGACGAAGAAATTTTATTCACTCACGTGCTTTCGGACGGCTTCACGTACATCGAAGTAACACAACAAGCTGTCGCAGTCGAACACCACACGGGCTGCCCTCATCTGCGCAGCCATCTTGCTCATCACGAACGTCTTCATCGGCATGTGCTCACCCATCGTACCTCGGAAAACTTCGAACAGCGTATGTAGTGAGGCATGCTTCTCACCACGCACGTACCCGTACATCACTGGTCGGTAATGTCCCATGCCATGGGTAACCAGGAATTGATATAACTTCAAGCTTCAACAGAATCAAAATGTTCGACGACGAACTTGTGTCTGGTGGTCCCGTATGTGGCATCTACGTTCACCATGCGTGGAAAACGTCTAAACAGCTTAAATTGCGTCCGCTGGGCGATGCAAATACTTGTGTATCCATTGTTTTCATCTTGCACGGTACGCAGGAACCCTTTCACCCTAATATCACTGATCGCTTTCACTTGGTTATCTGAGGCTCAGTTGAAATATTACACCCAAAACGCACTGGACGATGCGGACTTCAACTTGCGTCGAATGTTTACAACGTCAGCTATTGTGATGAACTTCCCGTAAACATTGGCGAAGTACTGTTTGATATCAAAAGTTAGTGCACCGTATTCGAATAGACTTATGGAGTCGTTCATTTCACTGACTGTGAGTCTGCGATAAGTAGGATGAGACTTGTATACCAGAAGACTAAGTTGATGGTTGTGCTCTAGCTTGAAAGAGCTAACAACCAGACACACATTTCTCCGGACAACGTAAAATCGTGACTTGCAACAGGTGTCGTGAGAACCAAGTTGTTGCACAAGCCAAATATCAACTCACTAAACACGTCGCACAACTCTGTGATCACTCTGTCGTCTTTTGTACTTCGTACGGCGGTAGAAATTTTAGGTGGTGCTGAGGATTTCACGTCACCTTACCCTATCGTACTTCAAGACGGATTTCCATCGGCGGCTCGTTCAGCGAGCGTAAATAACGTCGACATCCTCCATACACCTCTCCAGACACTCATTAAACTGTAAGAAATTGCGAAACTCACGAATTTCGAAAACCGCCTTGAATGCTTCAATACAGTCCACGTACTAAAAATGAAAGTGTCATCAGCTAGAAATGTGGCGAACAATTTCTGCATTCTCCTCTTTATTAATATACAAGTTATTTTCTGCACTTCAGTGCTATTTACACAAACCAACATCAGCCATACTGCGAGTCGAAAATAACACACGTCAAGGTCCCTCACATGCACATTGCCGATGAAAAGCATTCATCTCAAAAATTCACCATATTTTTCAAGAAAAATGGAGTCTCCACTTTTCGAAATTTGCACACCCGCCAGAAATCGCGAACATCCAAGGACTGGCGCCCGCTTCTGATTGGTCCGTTCGGTGGCTTAGGCCCAAGTCTGGCCAAAACCTATAAATGCAGTCGCTGTGAAGCATTATTTTGCTTTCAAGCCGAGCAGCAAATAAAACTCGCTCGAAGGCCTTTCTTCTCCTTACTTGTTGTGGGGTTCTAAGTTGCTGGAGTTGGGTACCGATATTTGCGCACTCATTTACTTGCAGTTCTGCGATATCGTTGCGTTCGTTCGTGATAGAGATGTCGATCGTGGTCCTTGCGCTCGTTCTCGCCTTTCTGTATCAGGGGGTCGTAACGCTTGCGACCGGTGAATGCGACCAAAATCCTCATCTTGCGATGCAAAGTACATTATCCGCATGATACCGTGCATGGATCCTCGGTCACCCGGGGGTTGCTACCTTCTTCGAGCATCGATCTTCTGTTAACTTCGGCCGTTTCTCTCGTGATACGAGCTTTCGGCGGGAGAATCTACCGACAACATTCTAACCACTCAAAACCGCTGACATGATCAGAGGTGGTACAATGCAGGCAAAAGTTTAAATAACGCAGTTCATTAGGGGGTTTACTGAGTGCTAAATACGCGCACTTAGTAATCACGCATACTACCCAGTATGGTTAGAAATGAGATCCTGCTTCACACCCTTTCTTGTTTAAAACTAGGACCCGTAAATATAGGATACTTGCATCACAGTGCAATTTGGCACATGTACAATTATCAGAAAGGGTACAAGTACAACATGGGCAGAAGCGTTCACAAGAGTGAAGTAACCGTGCAGTGGAAAAATGTCACACCTAACTGACCTTACTAGAATATTTCATGCAAAATTTTCCGGATTTTCGAAGGGGTGTCGAACATATATTTGAAAAAATGAGGATAGTTCACCGAAAGCGAAAAAATAGTTAACTCTATGTTACGGCCTCACGTACAGGAGAAAGACAAGAACAAAACACAGAGACCGCAATCAGCATCCCTATCACGAACGGATGCAACGATATCACAAAAGCGGTACGGAATCCAGAGCGCAGGTATCCGATGCCAACTCCAGCAACTTAGAACTCCACAACAAATAATGAAAGGGACGGCCCTCAAAAGGGCTTCATTTGCTGCTTAGCCTGAGGGCGAAATAGTGGTTTACAGCAAATATATTTATAGATTTTCGCTGGCCTTGGGCCTAAGCCACCAAGTGGATCAGTCGGAAACGAGCATCAGTTCTCGGATGTTCGAGAATTCTGGTGGGCGTGCAAGTTCCAAAAAATGGATATTCCATTTTTATTGGCAAATACAGCGAATTCCAAGGAAAAAATGCCTTTCCCTAACCCTTCCCTGTTGAGCACTATTGGTACCGCCGATGACGGGGATCGAGCTGCATTGGGCGGGTAGGCTGGCGTTTACGGTACGTCCACCGTCTCATTTGCAATCCTGTCAGCTCCCTGTTCGGTCTGTGGGTCGAGGCTTTTGAAGCAGTCCTCCCGGGAGTTTGTGCTGTTGGGCGCCTGATCTCGAGGGTATCGAGAAGTAGGTCCAATGGCAATTGATCCTGAACTTGTCCAGTGTTTGAGGAATGGTACGGGCGAAGTTGGTTCCGGGGTCGCACTTGGATGTCACTTCCGACGTTGACATCCTAATGGACCGTGCCATTCTGTAGCTTGACAGTCGCTCCTATTCAATGGTGGCGGCCTGAGCGATAGTCTGTTTCGTAGAGCAGATCGTCGACAGCAATTCTACGTCGGAATAACTGCTGCGTATCTTCCCGGGGTCTCTCCACTGGAATCCTTGTATCAAGCCTTGTTCTCACCTTGCGGCCTACGAGAGTTTGTGCAGGCGAGAGTCCATTAGGAATCGCTGGATTCTGAGTGGTTCTGTAGGTGAGCAAGAACCTTCGCAACATTTCCTCGGTTGGTCCCTCCCTTCTTTGAAAGTGTCAACGAAGCGCTCGACATGACCGTTGGACTGTGGGTGGTGTGGTGGTGAATGCAGATGCCGGATATTGCTCTGAATACAGAACTGCTCGAACTGCAATCTATTTCCAAAACAAACGTCTCCTAGGGGCCGTGTTGCTTGAAAATCAGTCGTTCATGGTGGAGGAGGTTACCGCTTGCGTCAGCGGGACGATCTCAAGCCATCTAAAGTATGTCTCCACCAGAATGATGTATACCATACCGTTGATGGCTCCCGCGAAATCCTCATGGAAGCGTGACCGCAGATATTCAAGGTGCTTTCATGCCTGAGGCTCTACGCGTGGCGGGTTCTTGATAGATTTGCGGCAGCGGCTGCCCTGCTTAACCAGATCTTCAAACTGGTTGACGAGGTCTGGCCAGTAGACGTAGCTCCTGGCGATCGCTTTCACACGTCCGGCACCAGGGTGTCCTGAATGAAACTTTCTGAGGACAGATTGGCGTAGTGAAGAAGAAATGGCTACGTAATCGGCGAACAGGGGTCGACCACTGAGAGGGCTTATCGTCGTAGGCAGAACTGACGAGGCTCGCCGGCTGGTGGAGTTGATGGTCATCAGGTTCGAACGTATTTGATTGCTTGTTGCATCACACAATCAGACTGCAAATCGAGTTTGACGTCAGACGCTGTAGTTTGCGTTGCACGAATTGCAACGGGGTGTTTGACATACGTCGTTCTCAATGGATACAGTGGTGATCACGGTGTCTTCTTCGGCGGAACGCTGGTTGCTGATGAATCGGGAAGGGGTATCAGCCTGGCCGAAATCCTCAGTTCGACGATAGCAGATGTCGGAGTCGTAGTTGACAAGGACGGTGGCCCAGCGCTGCAGCCGGCTAGCAGAGTACATGGGTATACCCTTCTTTGAGCCGGAGATTGAGAGAAGTGATTGTGGTCCGTTAGGAGGGTAAAATGGCGACCGTAGATCATCTTGAGAAACTTTTTCACCGCAAACATGAGCACCAGAGCTTCCTCCTCGGCCTGACAATTATTCCTCTCTGCATCAGTGAGAGTGGGTGCCGCGTGCTTGATGGCCTTTTTAGACCCATCAGGAAAGACGTGAGAAATGAAGGCGCCAATACCAAATTTGGAGGCATCTGCCGCTACGATGATAGGGAGACTAGGATCGAGGTGGGTTAGCAGAAGTTCTGATCCCAGCATGGACTTGATTTTGTCGAATGCTCATACGCACTCCAGAGACCAGTGCAGTTATGTGTCCTCTTTGACAGGCTGGTTCGAAGGAGCCTGACTTTCATGCAACGAAGACAAAAATCGACCGTAATTACTGACGAGACCCAGGAGCGAGCGAATCGATGAAATATCCTTAGGTGGTGGCATGTGCTCTATAGCACGAGAGTTCTCAGGGTCCGGATGGCGGCCGGCAGCATTGAAGACAATAACGAGGTTGTAGATTCTGGCCAGAATCTACAGAATTTGTGTTCGGGTCACTCCAACTGAAACTGATAGTTGGATGGCGAAATGTCGGCTGGAGGATCGAACCACGGACCCGTCGCACCGCAGGCCGCAACCCTACCACTCGACTAACCGACCGTTGTCGGCCGAGTGCACAATGCCAATCTCAACTGATCCCCATACCCATATCCCATTGGTCAAACTATCGTACTGTAGGTCTGACCCATACTCCCGTATTGATTATATTAATTACTGGCCGAACGTTTCTTACATTATTTCACGTAACAAACCCTGCTCCGACACTATGAACTGCGTCTTTTGATCTCGCTCTTTGTTTGTTTTG